>JADMNL010000030.1:159875000-160132500 GCA_016271365.2 Neoceratodus forsteri | reverse complement strand
TTCAAAATGGCCACCAGGGGCTGAGTTTTAAGCAACCTGCAAGTTGTTGCAGACCCCTACCTCCACTCTGGGGATTGACAAAAAGATTGAGAAGTACCACCAGCTGGACAGGTGTGATGCAGAGTACCTCTACCCTAGATCATGAAGGAGTGGTCCTGGTGGCTGCCTGTGACCAGGCTGAAGTTCCCCTCTCTACCTAGCCTCCAGGAAGCTGAACAGTATGGGGAAGAAAGTGTACACCTCTGCCTCGCTACTATTGAGGCAGGCTGCATTCATGGCAGACACTGCCCAGTACCAGAAAGCTCTGTGGAACTCTGTACTGGCCATGAGCGAGAAGGCCTCGGGGGGGGACCTGGCACAAGATTGGGCACACACTGCCAAAACTGCTCTTGTTGCTGCCAGATATCCGTTTCACATGGCAGTGGTTAACACTGCCTCTAGGGTTATGGCCCATGCCAGCTTCTTAAGGAGATTTGCCTGGTTAAGGACCACTAATTTGTCCCAGGACACTCCGGCAAAGGCCATGGATTTCCCATGCGAGAACAGCAGCTTATTTGGTGACAAGACAGAGGCATATATGGAAAAAGTTGGAAGAACACACAACCACCTACAAGAGCAACGCTGAGAAGGAAAAGGCCGCCACTTCCTACAGGCCTCATGGAAGGGGAGGTGTAAAGGTTACTTTCCCCAGAGTCTTCATGCCCTATGATTACTCTCAGATGAGAGGTTTCTTTAGGGGCGGGGCAGAAGAGGTTCCAAACAGACTGAGCCAACCCCAGCACCTAAGGCTCAGCCCAAGCAGAATCCCTGACGAGTTGGTCCAGGTTGCCCATCCATTGCTAGTGGGGGAAGACTGGCTCACTACTTTCAGCAATGGAAAAGCAAGTGGGTCCTGGAAGTAGTGAGTCAGGGGCTCGCACCGCAGTTCAAAAGATTTCCTAGGTTGCAGAAACTTCAAACCTGCCACTCTAACAGAAAGGATTTTGCTGTAGTTGGAGGTCAAAAAGTTGCTGCAGGCAAATGCAGCAGAAAGAGCCCCCCCCCCCCTTTCCAGTGGGGAAAAGGCCTTTACTCTAGGTACTTCTCACTAACAAGAAAAATGGTCGTGGTGACCCATCTGAAAAAGATAAGTTCAGAATGATCACCTTGTGTACAGTAATACCATCCCTGCAACAGGGAGACTGGATGAGGTCTTTGGATCTGAAATATGCATATTTCCACATTTCAGTCAGGCCCAACCACAGGAAATACTTAAAGTTAAGGTGGCCTTCTGCTCATTATCAGTTCACAGCCCTTCCCTTCGGTTCCTCATCTCTCCCAGATTGTTCACAAAGTGCTTAGCTGTATTGGCAGCACATCTCAGGAGGCAAGGAATGCTAGTTTTTCCCTACCTGGATGACTGGCTGGTTGCAGGAATGTCACACCAACAAGGTCAAGGGCTTTCTCCAGTTAACTCGGAGCACCTTGGAGACACTGGGATTTCTCAAATACTCAAATTCCAAACAGAACCAGTTCAGGTGCTAGAGTTCATGGGAGCAGAGCTAGATGCCCTCCAGGGCAAGGCATTCCTACTCCAAGAGAGAATGGCAAGCCTTCTAAACCTGGCAAACACCTTCGTCCTGGGCCAGCAAGGCATTTCCTTCAGCTCCTGGGTCATATGACCGCCACCACAGCTGTGGTGCCAGGAGCCAAATTTCAAATGAGACCCAGTATCACTTAAGAGTCCATTGGTCCCAAAAGTGACACCCCCTTTTAAGGCTGGTGCCTGTGACAAAAACTCTGTTCTAGGGACGTGGATATGTTGTTCATCCACACTGTCTGGCAGGTATCCTTGCCGCTTTAAATCTTGCTGGAAGGTCTTCAAGCTGGCTCCTCCCACCCACCCGGGTGGTAAAACTCTCGGCTCCGCCCCATGACGCCAGATCTTCCTTACCGCTTGGAAGCTCAGGTTCCCTCCTTAACACTCTGCGTATAAGACTGGTTCCTAATTCTTCGGTTTTCCGAATTTAAAAGTTTTTTGCATTATAGACTTCGGTCTTCTATCCCTCGCGGCTGCGATGGACAAATCGACTCCCGGTTTTCGGAGATGCTCTTGTGGGCAGAAGATGTCTTGGACAGATCCGCACTCCACGTGTGTCTACTGTTTAGGCCTTGAGCACAACCCACAGGCTTGCGACCTGTGCTCTTCCTTCTCAGCCTACGTCCTCGAAGACCGTGCTGCCCGTTTACAACTAGGGCGCCCTGAAAAACGCTTTCTCCGTGAAGTCAAAGAGGCCCGGTCGGCGGTTTCCACGGTGGTGGGCTCGAGCGGATCAGCTAGAGCAGATGATCGCCCTCGAAGAGGAGGCGGCATGGGCCGCATCTTCCTCGACCGCGGCATTTATCCCGCTCTCCCTGGGTTCCTCTTATACAGCTTCCTTTAAGGAGCTTTGTCTGTCCCTCTCCACTAGAGGAGAGGGACCAACATCTGCTGGACCTTCTTCTCGGTCCAAGAAGAAAGACAAGGGTAAGTCCCTCCGTCGACGCTCTTGGGAGCGGGAAAGGTCCCTCTCCCCGAGTTGTCGGCCGTCGACTTTGGTCGATCTTTCGGCTTCGGCCACTGGTCTCACGGTGTCCCCGTCAGGTCAGTTGACTGAGACTCCCGTCGACGCAGTCGAGATCTTTCTCGACCGTTGGGCCGGGTTGTCGATCGCGGCCGAAAACTCTCTCACGGTTCCCCGGTGGGGAGTTGAGGATTCCGTGGGCTTGCCAGTGCCTCCGGTTCCGGAGCCCTCGGGTGAACCCTCCAAGCCGAGGGGGGAGCCGGTTCCACCCGTCCCCTCCCTGCACCGTCCTCGGAAAGGCCGTGGTTCTCGGTCTCTGACTTCTTCGCGGTCCAGCCGATCCCCGCCGTCCATAGGCGGGTCTCTGTCTCGGCACCGGTGATAAGGGCGCTGCCCTCATCTCGCCTCCTCCTCAGACGGGAGGCTTCGAACGTAAGTTACGCCGACGATATGATGACTCATGTGGCAACAGCTCCTTCTGACCGGGAACAAGCTGTTGCCTTCTCCCAGCCATTAAGTGGCTATCACCGAGCGGCGAAACAACCCCTCGTCTTACCCGAGGAGCCTGTTCCCAGGCCGGTTGTTCGGCCAAAACCAGCTGCTCCACCTATTCCGGTGGAACCTCCGCCTCCACAGCCGCTGTTTGGGGCTCCGACCAAGAACTCTCGGTCGGCTCAGGGTCTGCCCCATTGGCTGTCTGTCGCCCTCACTCCCGATCGCCCTCAGCAGGTGGAGGGTGGCTCAGGCCCGAGGCAGCTCTTTGCGGACTCTTCTGAGTCCGACTATTCCTCCCTTTTCTCCAGGCGAGTGGACTTGGAGTCCTCTGGAGGTCAGTCGCTGGACGACAGCCCTTCGTCCTTCCTGGGTTTGCTTAGGCTCATCTCGGAGTCCACCGGGATGCAGCTCGAGCCTGTATCCAAGCGGGCCAAGTATCCCCTCACGGAGATATAGGACCGAGGGGATTCCCCTACGGAGGCCTTTCCTGTGGCCGAGGCCATTGTGGGCCCGGCCTTGGAGCTCTGGCAGCGCCCTGCTTCCTGCCCTGCGCCTTCGGCCAGGATGGCCAGGAAGTATGCGATCCCTACCGGTTCCCTGTCCGTTTCGAACATCCCTCAGCCGAGGGGTTAGTAATCGACAGCGTTTTCGGCATGCCGGAACGCTGAGGGCGATGGACAAACCTCCCGACAAGGGTCCAAGAAATTGGACTATGCTGGGGAAAAGTCTCGCTGCATCCTCCTTGGCCTTCGTCAGGCCAGCTTGGCCGTGCTTATGGCACATTTCTCCCATGCCCTGTTGGGCTCCCTGGTAGTCCGTCATCTCCCGGCTGACCTGCAGACCACGGTTAGGCAGGTGCGGGACCAGGGCAGTGGCCAAGCAGCAACTTCAGACTGCTCTGGACATTGGAGACTCATGCGCCAGGTCAGTCGCGGCCGCAGTGGCTATGTGCCATCGGGCATGGCTGAGGATATCCACCTTCACAGCGGATACCCAGCACAAATTGGCGGATGCCCCCTTCCTGGGGACCGACCTCTTCGGCCCTGGAGTGGAAGGCCACCTCCAGAGGATCGAAAAGTCCAATGCCACTTTGGACTCTGTCTCGTCCACTCAGAGGGACAAGGGCCTCAGACCGCAACCCAAGCCCTTTCGTCCGTCTGCGCCCGCGGCACGTCCGGCCCAGCAGCATCAGGGCCAGCAGGCTCGCGCTTGGCGTCCCAAACCCAAGCCCGCGGCTTCCTCCTCCAGGAAGCAGGGAGGTAAAGGCCCTGGAGGTCCCTCGGCCGGTCCTTCCTCCAAGCCTGCCCAGTGACGGGTTGAGGGGTGTCGCCCCCAACCCGGTCACCTCACCCCAGGTGCCCCTGTGGAGGGGCGGCTCCGCCACTTTCTTTCCGCCTGGTCCGTTATCACCACAGACCGGTGGGTGTCGGAGGTGGTGGGAAAGGGCCTGCCTCTGGAGTTTGAGCAGGCCCCACCCTTCAGAGCCGTCGCACCTCGGGGGGCCTGTGGGTCCGAAGCCTCGCTGTCAGCTCGCAGAGCCGACAGCGCTCTCCTCCTCGAGAAGGAGGTGATGAGAGGTGGCGGACCCTCCCTCAAACCCGGGGTTCGTGTCCAGGTACTTCCTGATTCCGAAATGGACGGGGGGCTAGCGCCCCATTCTCGACCTACACGACCTAAACAAGTTCCAAAGGTCTCATACCTTCAGGATGGTCATTCTGGCTCAGATAATACCATCCTTGGAACACGGCGTGTGGTTCTGCTCTCTGGACCTACAGGATGCGTTCTTTCACGTCCCTATCCGTCCGTCACATCAGAGGTTCCTTCACTTTCGAGCAGAGGGATCCCTTTTCGAGTTCCAAACCATGCCCTTCGGCTTATCTCCAGCTCCCAGGGTCTTCACCAAATGCATGGCAGTGGTGACAGCATTCCTGCAGCGCCGAGGGGTCCGGGTTTACCCTTACCTGGACGACTGGCTGATAGCAGCCCCCTCCAGACAGGAGGTGGAGCGGTCCAGAGATCTGGCCCTCCAGGTTTGCTCTCAGGTCGGCCTCCTCATCAACGAGGCCAAGTCAGAATTTGAGCCGAAGCAGGTGATTCTTTTCATCGGGGCAGTGCTCGACTCTCTTCGAGCCAGAGCACAGCTCCCGGCAGACAGGGCTGAGGTTTTTTCCTCCTTTGCCCAATCATTTCTGGTTGGGCAATTGCGCCCTGTCCGGGACTTCCTGCGCCTCCTGGGTCTCATGGCTGCCTGTACCAGCGTGGTCCGTTGGGCCCGCTGGAACATGCACCCCTTCAGTGGGGCTGGCCAGCCAGTGGTCCCAGCGCTCGATCCATTGGACCAGCTAGTGGCGGTGACCCAGGGGTGGAACACTCTCCAGTGGTGGACCGTTCAGTTCATCTGCAGGAGGGCATCCCGTTTGTTCGCCCGAGCCGGCGGTCTCTGTCGACCGATGCCTCTCTGATGGGTTGGGGTGCCCATCTGGGGAACACCGGCGCCACGGCCTCTGGTCCCGCAGAGTCCCAATGCCACTTCAGCCTGCTGGAGCTCCTGGCGGTCCGCCTAGCTCTCACCACCTTTGCTCCGTTTCTTCGGGGTCAAGTGGTCCGGGTCCAGACGGACAACACCACGACCATGTACTATCTAAACCGCCAGGGCAGGACACGCTCCATGCTTCTATGCAAGGAAGCTCTCCGCATCTGGTCACTCGTGCGCAGCCTGGAGGCGAATCTCCTAGCCATTCATGTGGCAGGAACCTCCAACACCCTGGCCGATGCTCTAAGCCGGATAGGGGCTGCGTCCCACGATTGGTCTCTCCTGCCGGTGGTAGTATAAGATCTATTCTCCCGTTGGGGCACACCTCAGGTGGACCTGTTTGCCTTCGGGGAGAATGCGAAGCTGAGGCTGTTCCATGCCCGCCCCCCTCAGCAGGGATCACTGCAGGGGATGCCTTCTCAAGGCCGTGGACCCCGGGCCTCTTCTACGCCTTTTCCCCATTCCCCTTGATGCACAAGGTGCTTCTCAAAGCAAGGAGGGACAAGGCGCAGGTGATTCTGATAGCCCCAGACTGGCCCCGCCAGTACTGGTACCCAGATCTCCTCAGCCTCAGCCCCAGGCTCCCGAGGCAGCTTCCAGCTCGCCCGGACCTGCTCTCAGTCAATCAGGGGAAGGTATTCCATCCGGACCTTCAATCCCTGCACCTGACGGCCTGGTTCCTGAGCGGCTAGAGTTCCAGGCCTTGGGTCTTTCCGACAAGGTCCTCAACGTAGTTGAGGCGTCCCGTAAGGAGTCTACCAGAAAATGCTACGCCTTCAAATGGAAGAGGATTTTCCATTTGGTGCCAGGGCAAGGGCCTGGACCCTTCCCCTGTTCCTTGGCGAGCATATTGGACTACCTTTGGTCCCTTTCTCAGCAAGGGCTTAGGTCGACGACCCTTAAGGTGCACCTGGCAGCCATATCTGCTTACCAGGCGCGGGCCGGGAAGCAGTCGGCGCAGGAGAAGGTGGTCTGGTGCTTTTTCAAAGGCCTTGATCACATTTCCCCTCCGGTGCGAGAACCTCCACCTCCATGGGATCTACTGCTGGTACTGGCAAAGCTCATGGGCAAGCCATTCGAACCAATGCACAGGTGTGAACTCTCACCTTTCATGGAAGACCGCCTTCTTGGTGGCTATCACGTCAGCCAGAAGGATGGGAGAGCTCGAGGTGCTGTACATCGAGTCTCCTTACCTGGTCTTCCACAGGGACAAGATTGTCCTGCGCCCCCACCCGAAATTCCTTCCGAAGGTGGTGTCGGAGTTTCACCTTAACCAGGTGTTAACACTGCCGGTGTTCAACCCCAGTCACACCTCGGAGGTCGAATATAGGCTCCATACTCGACTCCTAGAAGGCTTCGCTACTATAAGGAGCGACGGCTGAAATTGGGAGAGGTTCGCCAGCTGTTTGTCACTCACGCTGAAGCCGCACCTGGCAGACCTGCAGCCAAGCGGATCTATAGGCAGGTGGGTCACCTCCTGCATAGATCTCTGCTATAAGTTGGCGGGCATGGAGCCTCCCAGAGGGATAAGAGCTCATTCTACCCGCCATACTGCTGCATCGGTGGCTGCTTCCAGGGACGTCCCTATCCAGGAAATCTGCAGGGCTGCCACCTGGAAATCAGCACACACCTTCATCACCCATTACCACATCGACCTTGAGTCACGCCGGGATGCTGGTTTTGGGGCCTCTGTTCTCCAGTCTTTATTCCCTAAGTAGAGGGGTGTCTGCCTCCCTCTTTCACGGGAGAACTGCTAGGAGTCTGCCAGAGAGTGTGGATGAACAACCTATCCATGTCCCTAGAAATACAGGTTACTCACCTGTAACAGGAGTTCTAGGAATGGTATATGTTGTTCATCCACACGACCCACCTGACCTCCCCGGCTTCGACGCACAACCTGAGCTTCCAGCGGGCCAGATCTGGCGTCATGGGGTGGAGCTGAGAGTTTTACCACCCGGGTGGGTGGGAGGAGCCAGCTTGAAGACCTTCTGGCAAGATTTAAAGCGGCAAGGATACCTGCTAAACAGTGTGAATGAACAACATATACCATTCCTAGAACTCCTGTTACAGGTGAGTAACCTGTATTTACAAGCTCTGGACTGGTGGAAAGAAAGGGACAACCTCAGGGAGGGAATGTACTTTTAACAGCTCCCCACAGTTGTCCTGACAACAGATGCCTCCCTCTTAGGTCACCCAGGTGGGCTCCCCAGCCTAACAGTAAGTGGTGTGTGGTCCCCTTGGGAATCCAGAGAGCACATAAACCTCCTGGAACTAGGGGCATTTTTCTTCGCCCTTCAGTCGGTCGCCCTTAAGGTAGAGGGCCAGTCTGTCCAAATCAGGACAGACCGTGTATTACATCAGCAAGCTGGGAGGCACAGGATCCTCGAAGCTATGAAGATATGGAATCTGGCTTACTCAATGGAAATGCAGCTATCAGCAGTCCCATCTTCCAAGGAAAGACTGTCTTGGCGGATTCCCTTGGCATGATCAGTCAGGGGCATCACGAATGGTCCCTGAACAAGCAGGTGCTGGAAGCAATCTTCAGGAAATGGGACAACACCAGCAATAGACCTGTTTACTTACAAAGGGTATGATCAGCTCCCTCTCTTTTGTTGCAGGCCTCCAGCAGTTGGCTCCATCTCCATGTATGCCCTGACCCTGGACTGGTCGTGGAAGTTCCTGTATGCCTTCCCTCTATTATTTCAAGGTCTCCTGAAATTAAGGAACCAACCTGCAACCATGATATTAGTGACCCTAGACTGGACCAGACAGCTCTATTACTCTGCTCCTGGCCCTCTACACCAAACAGCCTGTTCGTCTTCCACAGAGACGCATGCTGCTGACTGTCTCAGGGCAGAGTAACCTTTCCAAACCTCAAGTCACTGTGCTTCAGGGCTTGGTTCTTGGGGAGTTAAGAGTACTCCAACTTTCAGTTTTCAGAGGAGGCCCTGAATGTCCTCTGGCTTTCCAGGAAGTCTGCTACCAGAAAGCCAAGACATATGCTTCCAAATGGGAAAGGTTTTCTCTGTGGTGTGCTCCTAAGCAGCTCAGTCCCTTGCAGGCAGATCTACGCACACATTTGGACTACCTGGTTCACTTGCAAGCTGTGGGCCTCAGGCCCTCAATCTTAAAAGTGGACTTGGCAGCTATTTCTACCTTTATTTCAGCAGGTAATCTAAAAAAAATAAATAAATAAAAGGCTGCTTCACACCCCATTTTCAAGCAATTCTTTAAGGGCCTGCTGCATCTGTATCCCCCTGTTGGGGAACTAGTCTGTCCCTTGGAGTTGAGCATGTGTATAGCCAAGCTCATGGAACACCCTCTTCAAACAACATGAAGTCTTGCTGTATTCTGACAATAGCAGTGAGTCCCAACCTTCGAACTGCCCCGGAGATGAGAGTTAACTTTCCATGCCAGGCATGGAACGCTGAGCTCGAGCTCGGTTGAGACTGTCTGTTGCTGTTTAAACTCAAACCGTCAGATTCTTTACTCCGCTTCACTGAACAGTCGCTCCGGAGATTTCTCCTTCTGCTCGGTTCAATTTGTTGGTTAAAGTACTGCTTTTCTCGGTTTTCGACCGAATTTAAACCGTAACCTGTCGGTTCAGTCTCTGTGGTATTTGTGAGTACTAGATAGGTTATGTTTTATTTCTAGTCTGTGTGGAACTTGTAAACGGTTCATCGGTTCAGTTTGAACCGATCAAGTTGTTAGAAAATCTTAATTTGTGCTTTTAGAGTGTGGTTACTGGTTCTTATCGGTTCTAAAAAAAACAACAAAAAAAAAACGGATTTTATTACGGTTTTCTCCACGACCCTTGACACGGTCAGGAACCGATAAGAGGGTCTTGCCTGGCAGATTGCCATTAAAAGGGTAAGTTTGGTTAGGACTGGCACAATGTCTGAGAAACCCAAAAGAAAAACCGGGCCCACTGGGTTTCAACACTGTAGTGTGTGTGGGGAAGTCTTTGCTAAGGCTGACCCCCACACCACCTGTGTTTATTGTCTGGGGTTTGACCACCTCAGTGCAGACTGCCAGATTTGTAAAAATTTCCCTGCAGCTACCCTAGAAGAGAGAGTTGGTAGGCTCAGGGAAAGGGAGGCCAAAAAGTCCGCTGAACTGGATGGCCAGCCCGGTTCGGTTCAAACCGAACCAGAGGGAGTGCCCTCTGACCAGGGCGAGACTTCTTCGGGCAAAAGGAGAGCCAATTCTGAGGAGTCGGTTCGGCTAAGAGAACTAGAAAGGAAAATCAGCTGGTGTGGAGCCAAAACTTTCCTCTCCAACCGCTGAAGAAATAGCCAAAGCGATCAAAATTGTGCAGTCGCTTTCTCCGGTTCCGACCGAACCGGCACCATCAGGGAGGCGCTCGGTTCGGCCGGTTCCACCGGTTCAAGAGTATGATTTAGAGGACTTTTATGAACCAGAGGAGGAGGAAGAGGAGTATGAGGAAAATGAATGTGGATTTGAAAGTCTGGATGTGCCCATTGACCCGGACATCTCCCCAGACAAACCTTCAGGAGTGTCTCCTCCTAGGCTTTCTGAGTCCCCCTCCCATTTCATGTTTTATAAAAAAAAAAAAAAAAAAAGTGGCTGAAACCCTCCAGCTTCCTATGGAAGAAGCTGTGGATGACCAGGAGGAGCCTGACTATGTGGAAATGATGGATATCCCAGAGTCTAGGAGGCTGTCTATTCCCTTACACAAATCTTTTGGGAAACAGACATTTAAGATTTTAAAGACTCCTAATACTATACCTTCTGTGGATAAGAGAATGGACAAGAGGTATACATTGTCAGGCTCAGATACGGAGTTCCTTACAAAACAATGCAGCCATGTTGGGGTAGTGCAGGCTGCAGCCTGTGATAAGGCAAATATTCCCTTGGCTTCACACCCCCCAGACAAGGACTCCAGGAGGATTGATGCCATGGCAAAGAAACAGTACATGGCAGCATCCTTGGACTCAGACAGGCCAACTATATGGCCTATACTGCTAGGTATCAGAAATCCAGATGGGACACTGTTATGGCTTTAGCAAAACAGGTCCCTGGCCAGCTTGCCAAGGAGCTGGAGCAGGTGGCTGCTGTGGTATTGAGGCATCCAAGGTGCAATTCCATGCTGCAGTGGACTCCAATGATGTCATCTAGAGTCATGGCTACATCTGTGGCACTTCGTAGAATGGCTTGGCTCAGATGTACTAGCCTGTCACAGGATACCCAGACTAAGGCCATGGATTTTCCTGTTGTGGGTAATTCTCTGTTTGGGGAACAGAGAATTACATGAAGAAAATGGACGAATATAGGACCACCTATAGGAGTGCACAGGCCAAGGAAAGGCAGGCCACTCCTCAGAGGCAGCATCGCAGGGGCAGGCCTTTTCATAGGCCTTTCTACCAAGCCCAGGCCTCCTCTTCTGCTTATGCCTAGGGGGAATTCTTTAGAGGGAGAGGCAGATGGGGTACAAGCAGACCTGCTTCCACCCCTCAGACAAAACCCCCTGCCAAACAGGTACCTTGATGGGTTGGCCAGGGCTGATTCTCCACCACCTGTAGGGGGCAGGCTGGCTTACTTTGTCCAGGACTGGGAGTCTCTGACATCAGACAAGTGGGTCCTGGAAGTAGTAAGCCAGGGACTGGTTCTCAGCTTCAAAAAGGTTCCAAAGATGAGAACCAGATCCTTTCCACCTGCAAATCCCTCAGAGGCACTTGCCCTAGAGGCAGAGGTCTCTTCCCTCCTAGCTCTCAGAGCTGTGGAAAGGGTTCCACCCCTACACCAGGGCAAAGGGTTGTACTCCAGGTACTTCCTTACCCCAAAAAAGACAGGAGAATGGCGGCCCATCCTGGATTTCAGATACTTAAACAAGCACCTTTTAAAACCAAAATTCAAAATGGTGACTCTGGGAATTATTCTACCCTCTCTCAGGCCAGGGGACTGGCTAGTGTCCCTGGACCTCAAGGATGCCTACTTCCATATTCTCATCAGACGCTCCCATCGAAAGTACCTCAGGTTCAAGCTGCCCTCAGGCCATTACCAGTTCAGAGCAATGCCCTTTGGTCTGACCTCTGCTCCAAGGATATTCACAAAATGCCTGGCAGTAGTAGTTGCTTCTCTAAGAAGGCAAAGGATTGCCATCTTCCCTTACTTGGACGACTGGCTCATAGTAGGCCAGTCCCCAGACCAAGTCAAGTTACACTTACAGATAACTCGGCAACTGCTCACCTCTTTGGGTTTCTTTCTGAATCTTTCAAAATCAGTTCTAGAGCCTGTCTAGCTCCTCACCTTCATAGGCGCAGAGCTAGACACAGAAAAGGCCAGAGCTTTCCTTCTCCTGGACAGGGCAAGGACCCTTGTCTCTCTGGCCTCCTCATTCACCCTGCAGGTGTCTCGACCAACAAGGCATTTTCTACAGCTCCTGGGGCACATGGCTGCTTCCACAGCAGTGGTGCAGGGAGCAAGATTTCAGATGAGGGACATTCGGTTCCATTTGAGAGCCTTTTGGTCTCAAAGGAAGGACCCTCTGACCAGACTGATCCCTGTGACTCGAACCCTGATCCAGACCCTACAGTGGTGGCAGGATCAGAACAATCTGAGACAAGGAGTTCCCTTTGTCACTCAGTCTCACTCTTAAATCCTTACTACAGATGCCTCCCTCTTGGGGTGGGGGTCTCACTTGGGCGACCTGACCACCCAGGGGTTGTGGCCCCCTCAGGAATCTCTGCTTCACATCAATCTGTTGGAAGCACTTCAAGCTTTTTCCAAATCTGTTCAGAACAAAGTTATCCAGGTCAGAACAGACAATACCACCACAATGTGGTACATCAACAAGCAAGGAGGCACTCGGTCTACGGCCTTGTGCACAGAAGCAATGAAGTTGTGGTCTCTGGCTTATTCCCTGAACACCTCCCTCACAGCAGTTCACCTCCCAGGCAAGGACAATGTCCTGGCAGATGCTCTCAGGATATCCCAGGGCCATCACGAATGGTCACTGGATCCCCTGGTCTTGGGGGTGATATTTTCCAGATGGGGCACCCCACAGGTAGATCATTTTGCAGCCCCAATCACCAACTTCCCCTCTTTTGCTGCAGGCCCCCAGTGTTGGGCTCAGTCCCCCTGGATGCCTTAGTTCTCAGTTGGGAAGGGAAATTCCTGTATGCTTTCTCCCCATTCCCTCTCTGTTCAAAGTGCTAGTCATAATCAGATCTCAACCCTGCAAGATTATCCTGATTGCTCCAGACTGGGCCAGACAGCCCTGGTATCCACTCCTACTGTCCTTAGCAGTCCATCTTCCCCTGTGTCTTCCCAGGAATTACAACCTGTTAACCTGTGCTCAGGGGAGGGTTTGGTACCCGAATCTCAAATCTCTCAATCTCAAGGCCTGGCTCTTGAAGAGTTGGAGTTTGCTGATTTACACCTCTCCCAAGGTGTAGTGGATATTCTGAAGGCTTCTAGGAAACCTTCCACCAGGGCTACTTATAATTCCAAGTGGAAAAGATTTTCCATATGGTGCTCTGGAAAGCATATTTCCCCAGAGTCTGCTGATCTGCCCACAGTCCTTGATTATATGGTCCATTTAAATGGCTTTGGGCTTAGACCAGCTACACTGAAGGTGCATCTGGCAGCTGTTTCTGCTTTTATTTCAGCAGGTAAGCCCTCTTCTCTTTCAGCTCACCCTGTATTCTCCAAGTTTTTCAAGGGATTGCTTCACACCAACCCTCCATTCAGGGACCCTGCCCCCTGCTTGGGACCTTAATGTTTGCATTGCTCAGCTTATGCAACCCCCTTTTGAGCCTTTGTCTTCAGCAGAGCTTAAGTACTTGACTTGGAAAACTGTGTTTCTGGTAGCCATCACTTCTGCCAGATGCATAAGTGAGTTACAAGCTTTGTCAGTGGAGTCTGATTTTATCTCCTTTCATAGAGATAAGGTGGTCCTCAGGACTAACAGGAAGTTTTTGCCTAAGGTGGTTTCAGATTTCCACCTCAATCAATCTATTTCTCTTCCTGTGTACTTCACTGACCATTACTCCTCTGGCGAGAGGAGGCTGCACAGTTTAGATGCGAAAAGAGCCCTTAGCTACTACATAGAACGTACCAAGGGTCACAGGTTTGACTCCCCTCCAACTGTTCCTCACTTATGTTGAGGTTGGTAAAGGGAAACCTGCCACTAAAAGATCCATTGCTAGGTGGATTGTCTCTTGTATCCAATTTTGTTATGAAAAACTGGGTAAGGTTCCACCCTCAGGCCTGAGGGCTCACTCTACCAGAGGTACTGCTGCTTCCCTGGCTGCTGCCAGGGATATCCCTGTTCTAGAGATATGTCAGGCAGCTACCCGGAAAACAGTTCACACTTTTATCAGGCATTACTCCCTGGATATCCAGGCTAGGAGTGATGCTCGGTTTGGCACAGCTGTGCTTCAGAGCCTATTCCCTAAGTAGGTTCTGTCCCTCCTCCCTGGAGGTACTGCTTGGTAGTCTGCTATTGTCAGAATACAGCAAGACTTCATGTTGTTTGAAGAAAAAATTACTCACCTTAGTAATGTTGTTTCTTCTAATGGAGTCTTGCTGTATTCTGACCTCCCCCCCCTGCCTGCCCCTCTCAGAACCTCTGTTTTTGGGTTGTGGGTGGACAGTGTCAGTGTTGGCACTCAGTAGGTGCCCATCTTGTTTTCACCCCCTTTTCTTGGGTGAGTGGGTGTTGTGTTTTTCATTTTTTGGGTCTCCTGACTTGAGTCTTTGTTTTGGGACCAAAAAATGTGTTTTTATGTTTAGTAGCCAGTTGGCTAGTGTAGGTTTACAGCTTCCACACAGGGCCTTAGTGAGTTTAGCTCGAAAAGATCTGATGGTTTGAGTTTAAACAGCAACAGACAGAGTCTCAACCGAGCTCAAGCTCAGCATTCCATGCCTGGCATGGAAAGTTAACTCTCATCTCCGGGGCAGTTCGAAGGTTGGGACTCACTGCTATTGTCAGAATACAGCAAGACTCCATTAGAAGAAACAACATTACTAATGTGAGTAATTGTTTCTTCTCCTCCTCCTTTTTTTTTTTTTTTTTTTAGCCCATGGCTACTGCGAATCTGAAGTATGTCACCTGGAAGTCGGTTTTCTTGGTGGCCATAACTTGTGCCGGGTGGGTGTGCAAGCTGCAGGCTCTCTGCACTGACCCCAACTACATTATCTTCTACAGAGACAAGATAGTCCTTCGGACTAACAGGACATTTTTTTCCCAAGGTAGAGTCAGATCTTACTTGGAGATACAGCTCTTGCAGCAGGTTACACCATTAGGACTGAAGCCGGCAGGCGCCAGGACCCCATGGAAATTTTCTAGCTAGCATTCTTCAGCGGGGACTGCCTCCGACGTCTGTCCTGCCCCCGTCGTTGGGCATAGTACATAAGGAGGCAGCACCCCCATAATCCTCAGTTCTTTTCCCGCTGTCGACATCGCCAGCATCGGTGTCTCTGTCTAGTGTGCGACGACCTTTAGAACTACAACAATTTTCTTCTTTCTTCCGACTTTGGAATCAACTGATGTCCTCTCCAACTACTTCTAGTGAGGGTCACCATTCGAAGTGTGCCTGCGGCAAACAGATCCCCTTCAAGGATCCACATTCGGCCTGCGTGCGCTGCCTAGGCCCGGAACACGACACCAAGGCCTGCTCCTTCTGCCAGGGCTTCAACAGTCGCACAAGGATCCGCCACCAGAAGGCCCTTCAAGCGTTTCTCTTGGAGGAGAAACTGAAAACCATGGATAAAGAGCCTTCCTCCTGGGAGGAGTCGTCTGGTAAAACCCACAAGCACCGAGACGGAGACCGGGAAAAGGAAAGGTCCAGGTCCTCTGCCAGGGCCTCGGACTCCCGAGGCTCCGGCTCGATCGGACCGCTCTCCCTCCAGAGCTCTGTCGCAACCTCCCCCGGTTCAGGTCAGATCCTCCAGTGGCTACTCTTCTCTGCAGCCCCTGAAGACTTCCAGGCCGTCTGCCTCTTCCATTCCATCTAAGGCCTCGTCGTAGCCCGGGAGCGCTATAAATCTTCTTCCCGCCGGTGGGACACCGACGCCAGGTCAGTTTCCCAGCCTCCACGTGGATTGGATCTGGTTCATCGTAAGACCAAGGACCTGACGTCCCTCAAACGGATGTCGGACCCATTGGCCCACCCGTCGGCCAAGCATCACTGGTGACACCTAAACACCCGTCGCCGGCCAGGCGTTCGCCTCAGAGGGCGGCGGCCAGGGGACCAACGTCGGCTACACCAGAGAAGAGGACCGCACCACCGTCGCCGGCGGACACCGGTCAGAAGGACTCGTCGGAGGATGCCACACAGTCCGAGGACCAGGCGGGCGACACCGGAGATGCCTGGCTCCCACAGGAACCTTCCCCAGAGCGGGAGACCCCCGGGGGCCCGTCGTCGGGCATGAATTTATTTATTTTATTTTATTTATTTATTTATTTAGTTGTTTAACCAGGTATAGCACACTAAGGTGAAAGCTTTTTTACAGGAGCGACCTGGGAGCACAAGAAGGTTAAGTGACTTGCTCAGGGTCACACAGTATGCAAGTGGAAGCTGTGGGATTCAAACCCAGGTCTGGTCTGCTGGATGTCACCAAATTTGCAGCTCAGAGCCTTAGACCACTGCGCTATACTGCCTCCCACTGCGCTATACTGCCTATTTGGCAGAGGTAAAGGAACTTTTTACCTTCTGGTAGGACACCATCAAAAAAGATGCGGTCACCACACGTCCTGCTCCTTCCCCGACTCCGCCTTCACCTACTCCTTCACCGCCTACGCCCCCCCCCTCCACCCAAGGGGCCTGTAGGACGGTCGCCAACCCCCAAGGAGCAGACACCACCTCCTCGAGGCAGATCCTCAGAAAGAAGACCTCCCTCTGGATCCCCCTCAGGGTCACCCAGTCCCAAGAGACCCAGACGATGCCGGTACACTCCGTTGGAGGATTCCAGATCCGACACCTCAGGGCGCTCCAGATCTCCTCCTTCCATCAGCAGTCCCTCTCCGGACCCACACGACCTACCCAGGTCTCCTCCGGATGATCCCTCTTTCACGGAGATCATGAGGCACATCCAGGAGAATATGGGGTGGGATGCTGAAGAACTCGACCCCGAGAGAACCCCTTGCTCGCTACCTTCGGCAGAAAGACCCGAAGCCTGTGGTAGTGCCGCCCTTGGGGGATGCCTTTGCGGACGTCACCAAGGCTGCCTGGAAACGTCCGCACTCCACTCCAGCAGTGCCGAAGAAGGCTGACCGCCTATACAAGGCCCCTAGGGAGGGCCAGTATCTGGCGAACCATCCTCTGGCTGATTCCCTGGTCATCACTGCTTCGCATGACCGGTCTCAGAGACCTCAGCACTTGAGCACACAGCCATCGGACCAGGAATCCAAGCAATTGGATGTCCTGGGTAGGCGCACATACGCGGCTGCGACTAGTACCATCAGATCACTGAATTACCTCACCCACATGGTTCAGTTCCAGAACGCATTGAGGGAACAGGGACAGGACCTGGTCGAGGATACCCAATGGCAACCACAAGGAGGAGCTCTTGAACCTCCTCCGCACGGGTTCGGAGGTGGGGACCCAGGTGCTCAGAGCCACATATGATTCTGTGGACTCCTCAGCCAGAGCTGCAGCCTCAGGCGTGTGTCTCCGGAGACACTCTTGGCTCCGTGTCTCCGGCTTTACCCCGGACGTCCAGAAGAACATCTTAGACGTCCCTTTTAACGGCGAGGTCCTATTTGGTGAAGCCTCTGAGAGAGTAATCACCAAACTCCAGGACGCAGGGAAGGCAGTCCGATCTGTACAAGCTATGTACAGGTCTCGGCCTAGTTCCTTTCGTAGGAACCAGAGCCGCTTCCATGGCCGGCTACAAAGACAACAGCCACGTTCCAGCCAACAGCAGAGGGGCACTTTCACCCGCAAGGCCCAGGCCAAGTCATCCCCAGGCAGAGGCCAACGATTTGCAAAGTCGGCCTAGCCTGCCGGATCAAACGCTGCCACAGCATGACTCCTTCCCGGCCCCCGCCCCTCCTCAGGATCAACGGGAAAAGAAAGTCGGGGGTCGCATCGCATGCCACTTGCCAGGGTGGTAATCGATCACCACCGACAGGTGGGTTCTGCAGCTGGTCAAAAAAGGCCACTATATAGAATTTGTAGGCAGTCCACCTACAAGACCTCCCCTGCTCTCCCGATATTCGGGTCAGCATGCCCTGCTAATACAGCAGGAAGTGCTCGCGCTTCTGGAAAAGGAAGCCTTAGAGCACGTTCCAGAGAACCAGAGAGGACTAGGGTACTATTCTCACTTCTTCCTGGTTCCAAAGAAAACAGGGGACCTCCATCCAATACTGGACGTCAGCGACCTCAACCTTTCGGTCATTTACAAACGCTTCCGCATGGTGACCCTTCCAGGCCTAATTCCCATGCTGAAGCAAGACACCTTTCTGGCGTCTTTGGACATGCAGGACGCCTACCTACATATTCCGATTGCTCAAGCGCATCGGAGGTTCCTGCGCTTAGAGTTTCAGAGCTGCCATTATCAGTTCCGAGCTCTTCCCTTCGGGCTGTCATCGGCACCTCACGTATTCACGAAGTGCATGGCGGTCGTAGCGGCATCTCTGAGGAGACAAGGCCACTACGTGTTCCCATACCTGGGTGACTGGCTTCTCATGGTGCCCTCCAGGGAGGCACTGATGACTTCTATTCACTGCACCCAGTCCCTTTTTCAATCACTGGGTATTCTCATCAACTACGAGAAGTCACTCCTGGTGCCGTCCCAGAAACTGCAGTTTATAGGAGCAGTTCTGGACACCGTCAGAGGAAAAGCTTTTCTTCCCTCGGACAGAGCGGAACACATCAGATCCCTCATCAGGGACTTGTCAGTGAAGAAGACCGTCCCAGCCAGACTGGTCCTTCGCCTGCTCAGACACATGGCTGCGGTCATTGCAACAGTCCCGCTGGCACGTCTCCACATGCAGGTAACCCAGTGGATGCTACGGGTGCAATGGGATCAAAGGCAAGACCATCTGCAGCATCCAATCCAAATCACGAATGCTGTAATTCGGGATTGGCAATGGTGGCTAAATCCAGGGAACCTCTCTGCGGGGGTTCCCTTCACAGCACCGTCTCCGACTGTGACCCTCTCCACAGACGCCTCAGGGCTCGGGTGGGGAGCACACCTGGTCTTGGGACCTGTGGACAGCCCAGGAGTCTCATCTCCACATCCTCATTTTGGAAATGAGGGCAGTCCTTTACGCTCTGCAGGCTTTCCAGTCGGAGATTGCACCAGGTACATTTCTGTTGCAAACAGACAATACCGCGGTGATGTATTACCTCAACAAATGGGGAGGCACTCACTCCTGCCCACTTTGCAGGGAGGCCATGAGAGTGTGGGAGTGGGTTTTGCAACACGGCGCAAACCTAATTGCAGTACATGTCCCAGGAGTGGACAGCACCATTGCAGACAGCCTGAGCAGCTCTCAGGCCAGAGTCCACGAGTGGGAACTTTTGCAGGAGGTGGCAGAGGATCTGTTTCACAGATGGGGAACTCCAGAGTTGGACCTTTTCGCGTCCCCATCCAACGCAGAACTGCCCAATTTTTGCTCGCTAGATCTAGGGCCTGGTGTTTTCTGGCGAGACGCGTTGTCCCTCTCCTGGGCGGGCAGATTCCTCTATGCTTTCCCTCCTTTCCCATTGATCCAGAGAGTTCTCTTAAAACTTCGTAGGGAGCAAGCAACGCTCATTTTGATTGCACCTTTCTGGCCCAGACAGATTTGGTTCCCTCTTCTGCACCAGCTATCCTGGGAACCTCCAGTTCCTTTGCCAGTCAGCTCCCATCTATTGTCTCAGGAGGCGGGTTCATTGGTCCACCCAAACTTATGTTCATTGAACCTGCACGCTTGGCTCTTAGAGACATAGCCATGATGCGATACGGGGTCTTGCAAAAAGTGGCAGACGTACTCTCTGCTGCCAGAAAACCGGCAATCCACGCAGCATACACCATGAAATGGCGTAGATTCTGTTTGTGGGCTCAAGCGCGTGACTTTCCACCGTTAGACTGTCCTGAAAAGCTGGTTCTGGACTACCTGCTTTCCCTCTTCCACTCCGGACTGGCTTACTCCTCGATTAAAGTGCACCTTTGTGCAATTTCTGCTTACCATGCCCCCATAGGCCATCGGACGGTGGCCCAGCTGGACACTACTTGTGCCTTCTTAAGGGGTGTCCTTCACCTTGGGCCACCCATCAAGGATCTAATCCCTCCTTGGGACTTGCCCTCTGTCCTGGAGCAGCTTACGCTGCCGCCTTTTGAACCAGCCGTGGATTGAGAGCTACGTTTTCTCTCTTGGAAAACGTTATTTTTAGTTGCTGTTACTTCGGCTAGAAGGATCTCGAAATTGCATGCTCTTGTGCAAAGAGCCTTATTAGGTTTTCCACCAGGATAGGGTATCCCTAAGGACAAACCCAAAGTTTTTCCTTGGATGGTTTCAGCCCTCACACTAAATCAGGATATTGATCTACCAGTGTATTTCCCAAGGTACACTAATCAAGGAGAAGCCCTTCTGCACACCCTGGATGTGCATCGGTGCCTCAGATACTACCTGACCAGAACCAAACGGCTCCGAAAGTCGGACCAACTCTTCGTCTCCTTTGCACACAGGATGAAAGGAGCTCCTGTCTCCAAACATTCACTCTCTAGGTGGCTCATCCAGCGTATCACTTTCTGTTACGACAAGCGCAGTAAACCCTTACCGGGCGCGGTCAAGGGTCATTCTACAAGAGGGGTGGCTACTTCATTTGTGGCGTTAAAGAATGTCTCCACCTCAGTTATTTGCGCTGCAGCTGCTTCGAGCTCTGTGCATACCTTTATCAGGCATTACAGCCTAGACATTGCATCGAGGCGAAGAGCGGGGTTCGGTCTAGCCGTCCTTCAGGGACTTCTATCCTAGGCTCGAGTAATATCGAGACCTCTACCTTTCCTCCTCCCAGTGGTGCATGATTGCCACTATTGCTTGGAAATCAGTCCTAATGGTGTAACCTGCTGCAAGAGCTGTATCTCGAAGTACGATAGTACAGTTACGTAAGAACTTACCGTAACAGTAGATCTTCGAGAACAGCTCTTGCAGTGGGTACCTTCCCACCCACCATCCCCCTTTTTGGAGGTAGGTCGTAGTCAAGCACCCATCTTATGGGATGGGACACTCCGATTCACTAATCTTTGCCATCTGGTGGCGGTTCCTCGGTCTCCTCTTCTGATGTCATCCAGCAGCCGGGAGTCTCCGGCGGGAGAACTGAGGATTATGGGGGGACGCCTCCTTACTACTACGCCTGACGCTCAGGGGCGGTTCCCGCTGAAGACTGCTAGCTAGAAAATTTCCGTGGGGTCCTGGCGCCTGCCGGCTTCAGTCCTAATGGTGTAACCTGCTGCAAGAGCTGTTCTCGAAGATCTACTGTTACGGTAAGTTCTTGCGTAACTGTACTTTTCATCTGAACCAATCCATCACTCTACCATTGTTTTTTTTTTTTTTTTTTTCAGCAAAGTTCAGTTCTGGTAAGCAGAGGCTCTACAGGCTGGACGTTAAGAGGGCACTCAGTTACTCTAGACTGCACTAAGGACTTCTGATCTCCCCACTCACAGTTCTTCTTCACAGTGAAGTAGGCAAGAGCATGCCAGTCATTGCTCTCCAGATAGTCTCTTGTATCCAGTTCTGCTACAATAAAGCCGGCAAACAGCCACCACGAGGCCTCAGGACACACTCCACTCGTGTCCCTGCTGCCTCTGTGGCAGCTGCAAGGGATATTCCCTTGTTTAGAAATTGGTAAAGCAGCCACCTGGAAAACTGTACATACCTTTACAAAGCACTGTTGCCTGGATGTGCAGTCCAGAAGAAATGCCAGATTTGGCATTGCTGTCTTTGCAGAGCTTTTTCCCTAAACAGGTTCTGTACCCAGCCTCCCAAGGTAGTGATTTGTAGTCTGCATAAGTAAGCATAGTGAGGGATTACTGGTGTTTGAAGAAAAATTACTTACCATAGTAATATTGTTTCTTCAAAGGGATCCCTTACTATGCTTAAGTCTCCCACCCTGCCTCCCCTTTCAGGACCTGGAAAAGGTTCTACAAAAATCAGTGTTCGTTTGGTGTTCACTTGCTTGAGCATTACTTGTTCATCTACAACCAGTTTTACTGTAGTTTGTTTTAGTCTGCCATAGCTTGGCCTGGGAGCCAATCTTTTATTTATTTACATATATATTTTTTTTCCTGGTACATGTCCATTTTTAGGCATAGTATGGGATAAGTGGGTAAGATTCAAACCCCAGTAATCCCTTACTATGTTTGACATATGCAACTTAGCCCGCTATGTTGAACTGCCTTGGAGAGTATAATGTATGTAAATTGTTGTACACACAACACCATTAAAACCTCTATTCCAGTAAACTCAGATCTATTTCTCTGCTCGCCGAAGCAAGTCGCCCCAAGGAGTTCTCCTCAGATCATCCGTTTATCTTCGGTTTCTTTCCGTTACCCAAGTATTGCTTTTTATTTTATTTTCCCATATCTCTGTAGTTTCAGGCAGTTTAGCGAGTCTTTCTTTAGGTTTTTAATGCTTTCTCCGGTTCATAGCAGCTCACAGGAACCAGAGAAACACTGGTTTGGGGTTGGTCAGTGGTTGTGTTTTGCATGCTCTCTCTCATATTCCCTCAGTCTTTTCATTTTAAATCACTATTTCTGTTTGTGGCATTTTATTTTGTTAGCGACTCTGTTCTTGAATTTCTAGGCATCAAGTCACTTTTGGCACTTGCTGTATTTCGGAGAAGACAAAAATATATGTATGTGTGTGTATATATAAAAACACATCCTTTTCTCCCTATTCATAAAAGACCTCCCCTCTGCCTGTCTCTCCTCAAATGTGCACCTATACGCCGATGACACCATCATGTACGCCTCAGGCCCCTCTCATGACAGTGTGCTCCCAAATCTCCAAAGAGATTTCAACAGAGCACAAGCCTGGCTCCTGAAAAACCAGCTTAAACTGAATGCCAGCAAAACAGTCACCATGTTATTCTGCAACAGACAAAAGCTCTCCTCCCTACCTGCCCCACCACTGATCTCCACCTTGGGCGGTGTTTCCCCTCAAGTCAGTACCCACCTTTAAGTACTTGGAAGTCTGGCTGAATTCTCACCTTAACTTTTCCACCCACATCGATGCCATGTGCCTCAAGCTCCGGCCCACACTGGCCATCCTCTATCGCCACAAAGCCAGCCTTCCCACCCGGAGTGAACTCGTACGAAAAACCATCCTACCAATTCTGGACTATGCAGACGTCATCCATGGCACAGCCCCTACCTCCTCCCTCTCAAAACTTGACGTCCTGCTCAATTCCTTCAGTCGATTTGCCACCGCCTCCCCCCCCCACTCACTTGTCACTGCCTCCTATACTCCACACTATCCCTGACGCCACTCTCGCAATGGGTGGACCGCCCAGCGCCTCCCTCATAGCTAAATATTGGCTTGCCCCCCACCACCTCTCTTCCCGCCATCTCCCCAGGCTACTCACTCTGCCATAGACACCACGCATTTCCACCTCCCACGCCCCCTCTCTGCCTCTGGGCAAGCTGCCTTTTCCTACTGGCTCCCTCTCCTTTGGAACAACCTCCCACCCACTCTCCACCAGGCCTCCTCCCTATCAGACTTTAAACAATTTCTCAGGCTCCTCCCTCCCCCTTCCTGCCCAAGATGCTCATCTGAACCCTCCTTAACTCTGGCCTAGCCTACCCTCAGTGGCCCCCTTCAGGTAAACATTATTGCACATGCCAGCCCCAAACCGCATAACCACCTACCTGCTGTATTATCTCTGTGCTAGTCTAGCACACTGTGGACAACCACTACTTGTAAACATGTCCATCTCTCTATATATATATATATATATATACACATGCCCCCACAATGCATGTGTGATTTTGTATTTTCTTGAAACTTGGCTTCCAGCCAAATGCCCTTTGGGGTAACCCTTGCCTCAGTGTTTGCGCACAGAGGTTCTTTGATATATATATATATACACACATACATACACACACACACACACACACACACACACACACACA
Organism: Neoceratodus forsteri; assembly: GCA_016271365.2. Lineage (NCBI taxonomy): Eukaryota > Metazoa > Chordata > Ceratodontiformes > Ceratodontidae > Neoceratodus > Neoceratodus forsteri. Next base: position 160,108,842 of record JADMNL010000030.1, on the reverse strand, counting down.
CACACACTCACACCTCCTGGTAGGACGAAAACGTGTCTGTGTCGGCACCCTTTGCAAACTGTGTGTGGCCTTTCGGCACCATGCATTTCTGCTTAAAGTTGAACCAACATAATAATCTGTGGTGATTTGCATATGCAGCCTATGATGCTTTGCATTATGGGGGACGTGTGATTTTGTATTTCTTTGAAACTTGGCTTCCCGGCCAATGCCCTTTGGCTTCTCAGAAGGAACTAGAAGGGGGGCAGGATCAGATCTGTACAGTACAGTAGCTTCTTGTTGTTTTTACATTGTTTCTTGTGGATTCTACTTGGTAGAAGGTTATTTCTTTTCTTTCTTACTACTTCTAAGGGGCTAGCAGGGTATTGTTTGGGGCTGTTGGAATTTTGAAACCTGTTTTGGGTAGCTAAGTGGGCTCATTTGTTTGATTCACTATGTGGCAGGCTGCATTTGTAGAGGCCTATTTCTTCTGATTTAAAACATAATTGGTGTGATTTAACTGGGTCTGTTTCTTTGAATTAGAGACCTGTATCTTCTAATTCCAAGCCTATTTTGATGTGTTGTTGGTGAAGCTGTTTGAATTGGAGTCCTGTTTCTTTGGGTAGCAAACCTATTTTGAGGGCTTGAATAGAATTGTGATTCATTGTTGCTGGCTTCACTAGCTGCAAAGTTTTAGTACAGAGTGGGGAAAGGGTGCTAATGGTCTGACCAGGGCCCTCAGATACCTGATTGTTTGTTTCTGGAAGACTTGGGCTGGTCTCACCCCACCCACCCCTGTCCATTATTTCCTTTATACCAGGGGTTCTGACATCACTTCCTCAAACGGGCAAAAGATATGCACCTGTCATAGCAGATGCAGACATCCAGGAAAGGAACAGCAGCAAGTGAAGAGGTGACTGCTCTCTCAGTGGAAGGGAAGTAATTGCAAATCTAGGAGCTTTCATTATTACTTCTTCGCGCTGCTATTGCATTGGGGAACGGAGGAGTAGGAGTTTGAAGAAGGTTGTGCAATGGCTACTTAGTCTCTTTTTGAGTGTGGATAGGAAGGATAGGAATATAAAAAGCAGTTGCTCAATCTATCTAAACGTGTACAACTAAGGGGGTAAGGGAAATAAAGAAAAGAATGTTTTGCACTGATAGAGGGGGAGAGGGAGACTTGGGGAGTCTTTGGTATCCTGCATCTGGAAGGGTGGGGGGTCACTGGTGGGCAACGACAGCAATGGGTAGGGTGGTAGGCTGCAACAACTGCGGTGCACCAATCTTTCTAAAAATTACTTGGAGTGTGGGAGGATGTTTATTGTGCAACCACATAGAAAAACTTAGAAAGGAGATTGAGAGTCTGCAGGAGGAACTAAGACAGGCAAGGCAGATTGGGGGTGGGTTTAGCCCAATACTGGAGGGAGGAAGAAGGGGAGATGAGGGAGGGCGATTTTAAGCCAACAGTGGTGAGGAGGGGGCAGAAGAAGGGAAGCGGAGACAAAGGGGCCCAGGCCAGGAAGAATGATTGCTGGGGAAACCAGGTCAGGAGACAAAAGAAAAATGGAAGGAGGAGATACGGACTTGTGAGGGGAGGCGAAGAAGTGGCAAAAGTAATGGAGTGGAAAGGAGAGAACAGGTTACTGTGAAGAGAGGGGGAGCGGGCATTTGTGAAGGGTCTTCACAACATAATTTTGCACTGCTAGAGAGGAAGAAGGTGGAGGAGGGAAATGATGAAATTAGAGGAGTAATTGATAAATGCCTGGACCAAACTGGAGCGGGGGGAAGTTCTGCTGGGAGAATTGCAACAGGGTCAAAAGGGGGAAATAATGTGCAGGAGGAAGAAGAGCTGGAAATGAGAGGGAGATGAATGGAAGCAAGCAGGGAGTAAGAGTGGTGGAATCTTAGTGCTGGGGGACTCAATACTAAGAGGAGTCAGGTGGGGTAGCAAGGGGGAGAGGCATAGTCGCAGTTGGGTGGAGGCCATGCCAGCGGAAAGGGTGGGACAGTCTATTCTGAAATATGCTAGAAGGGTAGGGACAAGCCTCATTTAATTATACATCTTGGGACAAATGGACGTGGCTGACAAGACAGCAGATATAGTCCAGAGGAGGTTTGAGGAACTAGCACAATTACGTGAGGGGCAGGAAGATCAGTAACTTTTCAGAGATACTCCGGTGCCCAAGGCAAACACAACAAGAAAGCTGAGAATAGAGGAATTTAACGGATGGCTAAGAACCTGGTGTTGTGCTAAAGTGTATGGGCTGTTGGGGTGTGGGGTGGGGAGGGACCTGGGAGGACAGTAGTCTCTATGCCAAGGACAGACTACACTTGGAGTGAGGAGGGAAAGAAAGTGTTGAAACAGAGGATGGAGGAGACATAGAGGAAGTTGGGAATTTAAACTAGAGTCGGGGTGGCAGTTGGGCAAGAGATATGCAGAGACCACAGGTTGGGAAACCATATGAGCTTACCCCCATAACAGTGACAAAGGACAAATGGCAAGTACTATTGGTGATGCTAGGAAAGGAGGGCAGAATGGGGGGGGGGGGGGTTACCCTTAATGCTAGGAGCCTTGGGAGGAAAACTGCAGAATTACAGGTGCTCGAGGGAGAGGTGGACATTGCAGCCATCACAGAAACATGGGCCACCCAATACAATGACTGGGACCTGTCTGTACCAGGGTACAGGTTATTTCGTAGGGACAGGGTGATTGGAAAAGGAGGGGGTGTGGCACTATATGTGAAGGAAGGACTGAAGTATGTAAGGGAGGAAGGGGAGGAGGGTAGTACGGAGTCGCTTTGGATGCAAATCCAAGATTCCAAGAATGGGAGTGGTGTACAGGCCACCACCTCAGACAGAGGAATTGGACAGGGATCTAGCAGGACAGATCAGGAGGACCTGCGAGAAGGGTAGTGTAGTGATTGTGGGGGACTTCAGCATGCCAGGAGTGGACTGGAGTACCCAAACAACCAGGAACAGAAGGGAGCAGGTACTGCTGGATGCCTTCCAGGACAGCTTCCTGCTGCAAATGGTCAGTGAACTAACCAGGTTAAGGAATACCCTTGACCTTGTGCCAGCAAATGGGGGACTTTGTGAGAGAACTTATCGTGGAGGAACCGCTGTCACGTAGTGACCACCACTCAGTATGGCTCACATTGGATATGGGCAAGGAAGGAGTGGAATCTGGCACAAGAGTGCTGGACTTCAGGAGGGCCGACTTTGGGAGGATGGGGGAAGTGGTAAAAGGGTACCTGGCCAGAATTCAGTCTAGTATGGACACTAACCAGCGGTGGGAGCTCATAAAGCTGGGGATAGTGGGGGCAACCAAAACCTGCTGCAAAGCCCAGAGCAAGAAGGCTAGGGCTAAGAAATCGAGCTGGTTGAGCAAGGAGGTCGTGGAAAAGGTAAGGAGGAAAAGAGCTGCCTTTTAGGAAGTACAAGAAAACAGGGAGGGGGGAGGACAGGGAGGAGTGCTTGACAGAATCGAAGGAGGTGACAGGGGCAGTAAGGGGAGCCAAAGCATCTACGGAACTCAGGCTGGCACAAGGGGGAGAAGGACTTCAAGTACATCATGGAGAAAAGGAGATGTAGGGACCACATAGTATGGATTAGGAAGGACGGGGGTTGGGTGGAAGCAGGGTGCGATAAGGCAGAAGCACTGAATGAGTACTTCTGCTCAGTATTTACTAAAGAAAAGAGGGGGGTGACACCCAAGGGGGGAGAAATGGCAGAAACGGGGGGGTGACAGATGGGGAAATCATGGAGGGCAGAGTTCGAGAGGGTTTGAAGGCACTGAGGGTGGACAAGGTGCCAGGCCCAGATGGCATCCACCCCAGGGTACTGAAGGAGCTGGCAGAGGTCCTTGCAGGACCTTTGGCAGACCTATTTAATGCCTCACTACATTCGGGGTGTGTACCTCTGGACTGGAGGATGGCTCATGCGGTGCCCCTCCACAAGAGTGGCCCCAAGGATGAACCGGGAAACCACAGACCAGTGAGCCTCACATCTATCGTGGGTAAGCTAATGGAGACTATCCTGAAGGAGAGGCAGGTGGCCCTCCTAGAGGCCAAAGGACTACAGGACAGCATTCAGCATGGCTTCATACCTGGCAGATCCTGCCAGACCAACTTGGTGGAGTTCTGTGACTGGGTAACTAGGCAACTGGACAGGGGCCATGCAGTGGATGTCCTGTATCTGGACTTCAGTAAGGCATTCGACTCGGTGCCGCATGGAAGGCTGGGAAGGAAGTTAGTAGGCATAGGGGCAGGTGCAAAGCTGGTGAGATGGGTAGGAAACTGGCTTCAGGGAAGGCAACAGAGGGTGGTGGTGGTGGGTGGGGAGCTCTCACACCCAAGAGCAGTGATGAGCGGTGTTCCACAGGGCTCGGTGTTGGGACCAGTATTGTTTGGGATATTCATTGCAGACATATCATGGGACTTCAAGAGCAAGATCAGTCTGTTTGCTGATGATACCAAGGTAGGCACGGTGGTGGATGATCTAGTGGGATGGCAGGGGTTGCAGGATAATCTGGCAAAGCTTGAAACCTGGTCAGACAGCTGGCAACTGGGGTTTAATGCCAAAAAGTGCAAGGTGTTGCATTTTGGGATGACGAACCCAAGGAGGAGTTACCAGCTGGGGGGAGTGCAGCTAGCCCAGACAGAGGAGGAGAAGGATCTGGGGGTGCTCAATACAGGGTCAATGAACAACTCGGCACAATGTAGGAAGGCAGCTGCAAATGCCAACAAAATGCTGGGTTGTATTGCAAGGGGGTATATCCTTGAGGAGGGAGGAGGTGATTCTGCCACTGTATAGGTCATTAGTTAGACCGCAGCTGGAGTACTGTGTGCAGTACTGGCACCCGTATTTGAAGAGGGACATTGTTACTGCAGGGGGTGCAGCGCAGGGCGACAAAGATGATCAAGGGGCTGGGGGACTTATATGAGAGGAGGTTGAGGGAGTTGAACATGTACTCGAGAGCGAAGCTCAAGAGGTTAACAGTAGTTACCATGGGAACCACAAGACGATAGCATAGTGTGGTTGACCATTGATGCCCATACATTCTTTTGTAGTGTATGGGCATCACTGCGGGGGTATCGTAGTTCGGTAAATATGCCAGTAACATTTCAACTTGCATTGAAAAATGAAGTTTTCCCAACCTTACCATGACGGTGTCAAACGCATAAGCCAAGAAAGATTTGCGGTCCTGAGTGACTAGTTTTGAAAATTTTGCCGATGCCATGGTATTTCTGAATTAGTTTTACTTTGATTTTTTTTACTCCCGTGTGTGCTGATGGCTATTTCTCGGCTGTGAAGTGTGGTTTAAAACTTTATGCCTGAGCGCACGGCTTCATTCAGTGTTATTAATCTATTGACGTGACGTAGCATCGATAGGTTAACAACAATGGAGTGGACAGACAATGGGTTAACAACCTTAGGAAATGATGATTTCCTAAGGTTAACAGTGTTCTACCATACATTATAAATAAATAACAAGCATTAAGGACAAAAGTCTATTTAAGCTCAGTACAGACCTATGAAACCTATGAATACCTGTCCTCCCTCTGCGTGAACTGCCACCGTGCTTTGTTCCTACTAGGATTTTGAAAAGGTTAGCCACTGTTGCTAAAGTGATCCCAAACTGTTTTTAGCCATTATGTGAAAACATGAGCCACACAACGATATACGCTGCCAAATTTACTGTAAACCATGTACTAGACTGTTAATGGCATGAATGGAAGGTTTTCGCCTCCATGGCACAGGAAATGTTAGAAGTTTTAACCACACGCTAATAACAGTTGTCCTTGGTGAGTCACAAGTGGGAACATAGCCATGGGACCTACTGCTTGTGCTGGCTGTGCTCATCAGCAAGTCATTTCAGCCTGTGCACAAGTGTGAGATGTCACACCTGTCGTGGAAGATGGCCTCCTTGGTGGCCATCATGTCAGCCAGAAGGATTAGCGAGCTTCAGGCGCTCTTGGTAGAGTCCCCCAAATATTCTAGTTTCACTTTGGCCACACAGGAGGGCAGGGTTCCCTTCTGCTGGCACCCCCACTCCCCACCACCACCCTCCGGCTCACCTGATGGCTTAATCCCCCATGGAGCCCACTCCCATCCCCCCCCGAAGCACAATCCAGATTGCCACAGATTCCTGTGACATGGCGTGTGGAGGTGTGGCGCATGGGTGTCTTATAGCCCAACCGTGCTGTCCATTTTAAACAGGCTTTTTTTCACCCTAGCCCGAGATCTTGGCATGTGGCAGGTGCATGCGTGTGGAGGTGCGCATGCACTCCTGGCCCATTTCTTCATCCACTCTTCCGACGTTACGTTTGCCTCCCTCGTCTGTGCTCTGACACCTAACCTCCACCAGGTGTCCACCTAAACAGGGCTTGCTTGCCACCCTGACCCGGAATAGGAGAGCTGCCTGTCAGTGTGATGGATTTTGATCCCCGCAATCCAAGCTCATAGTTGAACTCTGGTTGCAGGTGTGGTGCACGGTAGGGCACGAGACGGTGGCTCTGTGCCACTGGGTCAGCGTTTGTTGGAGCTTTACCTGATCTTCCACAAGGCCATGGTTGCACTTTGCCATCACACAAAGTTCCTCCCCAAAGGTTGTACCCGAGTTCCACCTTAACCAGGTGAGGAACTTCCTGGTCTATTTTACTAACCCTTCTTTGGAGACCAACCATAGGGGCCATACTCTGGACCTACGGAGGTTGCTTTCATTACAAGGAGAGCACCACTGGCATTAAGGGTTAGGTTTAGCCAGCTGTTTGATATACGTTGAAGCTGTGCCTGGCAGGCTTGCAGCTAAGCAGATGATTGGCAGATGGATAACATCCTCATCGACCTGTGCTATAAGCTGGCTGGCATGGAGCTTCTCGTAGGGCTTAGAACGCATTCTACCAGACATACGCTGCCTCAGTGGCTGCTTCTGGTAACATCCCTGTCCAAGAGATCTGCAAGACTGCCACCTGGATAATGGTGCACACCTTAATTTCCTATTACATCAACCTAAAGTCTCGCCGAGATGCTGCTTTTGCAACCTCAGTTCTCCAGTCTCTGTTCACCAAATAAGGGGTGCGCGTCTTTCCGCCTCCTCCCAGAGAACTGCTGGAAGTCCGCAAATGTGACTAGTGAACTATATCCACGCCCCTAGAAAAAATAAGATCGATCTTCGAGAGGGTTCCTTCAGTCGGTCATTACATATAGGAGTAGCGCCACCTGGCATCGGAACCCAAGGGCAGACTTTTCCAGCAATGCCCAATGGGGGACCACCCACAGGACGTCACGGGACGTCAGTGTGACCCTATATAGTGGGCGGTCCCCATGTCCTCCCTCCAGTTCTTTCCCGCCGTCGCCTTATGCAGCTTCCTTATGTAGACTCACTACAGTGATCGCCAGATTTTGCTCATTCTTTTTTTCTCAAACTTTTGATTTCTCGAGTTTTCTAACACTTCTATGTAATCTCCAGCACCAAAAAAGATGTAAATCCTGTGGCACCCAGATTCCGCATATGGACGGTCACAGACACTGCGTCGTCTGTCTAGGCCCAGACCATCCCATGGCCACTTGCCCAGATTGCCAACTGTTTAAGCCACCTGGAAACGGAGGTAGCAGGCCGGCTCTGGAGGCCCATCTTTTAAAATCTCGTTTAGCCTCCTTGGAAAAAATTTGGGATTCTGCTTCTCCTCCTTTAGCCTCCCCTTCAAAGCACAAGAAGGAAAAATACCAGGAGCGGGATCATCAGCCTGAGGGTTCCAGAGCTGAAACTTCTAGGCCTGCTTCCAGCAAGGCCTCTTCCCCGCCGCCTGCAGTTAGTTGTCCAGGCAGCATCCGTGGACTCCAAGGGAACCTCTTTGCTCCCAGGTTTCTCAGCAGGAAAGTTGGCCCCCGGCTTCCTCCAGGGACTACGCTGCTCCTGCCACTAAGTCACTCCCCAGCAGCTCTGGGGACCACACGGCGGCTGATAAGTCGGTTCCCTGCCCCTCGGGGGTCCTGCACGGCTGGAGCCGCTAAGTCGGGGAGGGGCTCCTTCCTTTCTCGCCCGGCTACATTGTCCAATAAGACTATCCCCATAGGGAATCATGACGCAGCTCTGGGCTGGGACTCGTGATCAGTCTACTCGACCAGATGAGCCTGGGAAGACTGTCCCTTTCCCTGCTGTTGGTAGCACCAGCTTCAGACCCCACTACCTCGGGCGGAGACTACACCGGTCCCCTGGACGTGGTGCACACTCCAGGGCCGCACTAGTTTTTTCGGGGGTCTTGGAACAGGAGGCCCCCCCCCCAGCAGGAGCTTCCCCAGGAGGAGCATCCTCCCTCATCTGAGCAGATTCCTACTGTACCAACACCGGACCCTCGGACAGTCTCCTTGCCGGGACCTGACCATCTGCCTCTGCTGCTGGACTTTTCGGCAGACCCGGGTCAGACATCCTGCAACTGGTCCTGCTGCTGGCCTATCCGATGTCAGATCCATTTGACACTGGATCTGCCAGTCCCGTCTGTCTGAAGTGCCATCGGCTATCCTGTTGCCAGACCAGACGCCCATATACACGACGACTGGCCCGGCATGGGCTCCTCCAACTTCAGCTCCTCTGAAGTTGTTCTCTCTCCCCCGGACCCCCCACTGTGTCCCTCATTACCCTTCTGGGTACACTTTGGACCATACCCCGGCTGGTCCTTTGGCTGATTGACACGACATGGGACATTATTTCCCGGGTTACAACTTGTTCCCGGGCTATACTTCCCAGGGGTATCACGGGTACCACTGTCCCCCTCCTCTGGCTCCTCAGCAGGACATCAGAGCCGTAATCCAGTCCTGGTGGAAGGAGGCACGGGTTGGGCTGGTGACTGACCTGGAGAGTAGACTCTCTCGACTTCACTCCTCTCCTACGTCCTCTTCCCCGTGGACTCTCAATCCGATACGGTCCATGTCCAGGGAACTGACCATACGGAGATTACTTTTCCGGATTTTGATGCAGAAGATGATCAGGACTCCGGGGCGATTGTCAAGTCATGAATCCCTGGTCCCAGGGAAGACCTCTTCTAAATCTCCACCAGAGGATCCTTCTTTCTCGGACCTGCTGAGGTCCATCCAGAAATGTGGTGAGTGGGAGTCTTGAGGAACAGGACCCAGTGCGGCAAAGGCTCGCTGAGCATTTGGACCTGGAGTCTTTGTCCCCTATCCCAGTTCTTCCTGGATTGGACCTCACCACAACCATCTGGCATCAGCCCCACTCCATCCCAGCTGTTCCAAAAAGAGTGGACTGGACTTACTGGGCACCTAGGGAGGCCCCTTTCTTGTCTGGGCACCCCAAAGCTGACTCTGTCATTTCGGCTGCTCGGGACCACTCGAATGTACCCAAGCACATGAGCACTTCTCCTCCAGACAGAGTTGAAGCAGTTTGACCAGTTCAGGAAGAAAGTTTTCTCCTCGGCTACGTGCGCCTTGCGGTCCCTGAACTACATGGCCCATATGGTGCCCCACCAGAAAGCCACCGTAGTCAGGCTAGAGGACCGAATCCAGTCAATGCCGGATTTGTAACTAGAGGAGCTCGCCCGGGACATTCATAAGTCCAAGATTTCTTGCCAGCATGCTCTTCTGGCCACCTACGACTCCCGTCGACTTGATGGCCCGAACCTCTGTGACCGCTGTCTCCCTTTGGCACACGTGGCTCCGCATCTCTGGCCTCGCCAACGAGGTCCATTCGGGATGCCCCTTTTCGGGGCTCGGTGCTCTTTGCTGGGGACACCAAGGCCATTTATCACAGAGCTCCAAGAACGTGGCCAGGTTCTTAGGTCTGTTGGGTCCATGTACCGATCAGGTACCCAGCCGCAGCAGCCCTTTCGGAAGTGGATCTGGAGGCAACGTAGGGTTTTGTCAGGGTAAACGTAAGGCCATGGGGACGGTTTCTACACCCCCTATCTCCAAAACTCCGCGCCGGACTGGGGGGCCCTCCCCCTGCCCGACCTGCCACCTCCTGACTCCCTGGCCCCACCCCCTCCTCAGCCTTCGAGCGTAGGGGAGGGTTTGCCCGCCACGTGCAGAAGTGGCGGAGCATCACCTCCGACAAGTGGGTCCTGCAGTTAGTGTCCATCGGACACACCTTGGAGTTTCTGGAACCTCCTCCAGAGTAGTCTCCTCAAAGGTCAGCCTACTCCCGAGACCAGGTGCTTCTTGTAAGGGAGGAAGTTGAGGCTCTACTGTTCTCTCTCTAATCTACCCCTCGGTCGCACTCTTTCCCCTATCCTTTCTAATACTCTACCTTGACAGGCCCCTCTGGGGCAGCTATGCTGTACGTTGCTAATTGGGAATCTCCTCCCGCTGTTTAATTTCAGTTGTCTAGGTTTCTCAAATGTAGTATTTATCTATTTTCTGTATTACATGGCAATCTTATGTTTTGTGTTGTCAAGTTTTTGTCTGCTGTTTTGCATCCTGACTTGGAACCTTTGTAAAAGAGTGTAAACTCAAAGGTTATATCCGAATTACCAAATAAATAATAAAACAGAGCCGGGCCCTCTTCGGCAAAGAGGGCGGGGGTTCTGCTCTCATTTTTTCCTGGTTCCAAAAAAGGCTGGCGACCCAAGACCCATCCTCTACCTCAGCAGGCTCAACTTTTTCATCAAGTACAAAAAGTTCAGGATGTTAACCCTCCATAGCCTCCTACCCCTGATGCAGGAGAGCCACTGGTTGTGCACTCTGGACATGCAGGATGCTTACCTGCACATCCTGATTTTCCCAGGTCACTGCCACTTCCTGAGGTTTGTATTCCAGGGGGAGCACTTCCAGTTCAAAGCTCTTCCCTTTGGCCTTTCCTTGGCACCCATGGTTTTTACCAAGTGCCTATTGGTGGTGGCTGCAGCACTGAGACGACAGGGCATAGCAGTTATTCCTTATCTGGACGACTGGCTGATTTCAGCCCCGTCCTGGGAATCCCTTTGTTACCCTGGGCATGTTTTCCAGACTGGGGATTACGGTCAATGTCCCAGAGTCATCCTTGACTCCTTCACAGTGGTTTGTTTATTGGAGCTATTCTGGATACGATTCAGGGCAGAGCCTTCCTCCCTCCCTCTGGACCGGAGGGACACTGATCGAACAGGGCACCCTGGTGGCCACTTCCAGACATCTTCCAGCCAGAGAAGTCCTTCATCTTAGCTTGATGGCCGCCTCTATCTCCACGGTTTCCCTGGCGAGGTTCCACATGAGAACCTCTCAGTGGTCCTTGAGGGTTCAGTGGGATCAGTTTCAGGACCATTTGGACCAGCCGGTCCTCATTTCCTTTGCGTTTGAGGGATCTTCTTTGGGGGAGGGATCCTGCAGACCTGTCCTTGGGCCTTCCATTTCGAGGCTCAGCCTCCCTGGGAGTCCTTACCATGGACGGCCCCCAATCTAGGTTGAGGGGCTCATTTGGGGACCATCAAACACAAGGCCTTTGGTCCCAGTTAGAGATGTCTCTGCACATCAACATTTTGGAGATGCGGGCGGTCCTGTATGCTCTACGAGCTTTTCAGACTGTTCTTCCCCAGGGATTACTACTTATCTAGATTGACAACACCTCAGTCATTTGGTATCTCAACAAGCAGGGAGGTACTCGCTCCCATACCCTTTGCTGGGAAGCGATGAGAGCGTGAAACTGGGCAGTTCAGCATGACCTGTCTCTCACAGCTGTGCATGTTCCAGGAGTGGAACCGTCCAGGCAGACAATTTAAACAGATTGTTAAGCCTCGCACCTGAATGGGAACTAGATCAGAAGTGGGTAGTCACTATTCGGAGTTGGGGTGACGAACTCTACCTGCTCGCCTCCCCATCCAACGCAAAGCTTCCCAACTTTTGCTCGCTCGTTTCAGAGCATGGTGCTTTCTGGCCCGATGCGTTCTCTTTCTCCTGGTCAGGGAGATTCTTGTACACCTTCCCACCCTTTCTCATTCTTCAGAGGGTGCTAATCAAACTTCAAGCAGAGCTAGTACGAATAATTCTCATTGCTCCTCTGTGGCCCAGACAAATTTGGTTCCCGCCTCCTCTTCAGTTGTCCGGGGAACCCCCAGTTCCGCTTCCTTTCAAGCACGGCCTGTTAATCCAGGACAAGGGTCGACTGGTGCACCCGGGGCTCAGGACCCTGTATCTTCATGCTTGGCTCCTGCAGACATAGCGATTTCTCGCTTTGGGGTTTCTTCAAGAGTTTCCCAGGTTATCGTGGAGGCCAGGAAGCCTTCCACGAGATCCACTTAGTCTTTTGAAATGGAAATGTTTGGGCGGTCTCCAGTGGTTGGGACTCCTTTACTTGTTCAGCCCTGCAGTTAATGGAGTGCCTGCTTCATCTTTCAGATTCAAGGCTTTCATATTCCTCCTTGAAGGTTCATTTGTCTGCCATTTTGGCATACCACGTGCTGGTGGATGGTAAACCCATGGCTCAGTTAGAGATCTCTAAAACCTTTCTGAAAGGGATTCTCCATCTTAACCCCCCCCCCCCCCATCCGCAGCCCTACTCCACCTTGGAATTTTAATTTTGTGTTGGAGACGCTCACTCTCCCTCCTTTTGAACCAGCAGTGAGCAGTGAAATGCACTACCTTTCTTGGAAGGTGCTGTTTTTGGTTGCTGTTACTTCTGCTTGAAGGATTTCCGAGCTTCAGGCTCTCATTTGTAAGAAGCCATATCTTATTTTTCACAAGGACCGGGCGGTTGTCAGGACTCATCCTAGGTTTCTTCCTAAGGTGGTATTGGCGCTCACTCTGAACCAGTCAGTAGAGCTCCCGGTGTACTATCCGGCCCCAGCAAATAGAGGTGAGGCTGTATTACATACATTAGACGTGCACCGTATCCTTCAATGCTATACCTACCGGACCAAAGAGGCGCGAAAGGATGACCAGCTCTTTCTTTTGCTCCCAAGTCTTTGGGCAAAACAGTTTTCTAAGCAGTGCCTTTCTAAGTGGCTAGCCAACTGCATTCGCTTCTATCAGAAGTATGAAAAACCCTTGCCGGGGTCTGTCGAGGTTCATTCCACTAGGGGCGTGGCTGCATCTGCAGCCTTTCTCTGTAATGTTTCTGCAGTGGAGATCTGTGCGGCAGCAACCTGGAGTTCTGTCCATACCTTTACCAAGCATTACAGTCTGAACATTGCTTCTAGGCGAAGGGCCGGGTTCAGCCTTGCTGTTCTGCAGGGCCTTCTGTCCTAGGCTGGTTCCTTTCTGGCCTTTAGTTTGTTCCTCCTCCCGTGTTTCTCTTGGTGTCTCTTTAGAGAGACTGCTTGGGACTCTGTCCAATATGTAATGACCTACTGAAGGAACCCTCTCGAAGTAAGATAGTACAGTTACGAAAGAACTTACTTTAACAGTAGATTTTCGAGAGAAGTTCCTTTAATAAGTCATATTTTTTCCCTCCCTCCCCCAATTTTTGTTTACCTTTTGGGTCTCCAGACCAAGCTTTCCTCTCCTTCTGGGATGCCCACTATATTGGGTCACGCTGACGTAATCACGTGACGTCCGGTTGGCGGTCCTCAGCTGGCATTGCTGGAAAAGTCTACCGTTGGGTCCTGACACCAGGCGGCACTAGTCATGTATGTAATGACCTACTGAAGGAACCTCTCTCGAAGATCTACTGTTACGGTAAGTTCTTACGTAACTGTACTTTACCTGTAATAGTTCTAGGAGCCGTGTATAGTTCACATCTACACCACCTGCCTGGCTTCCCCAGGCAAGTGGCTTGTGCATCTTTGCTTCCAACATGGAAGATCTGAAGGTATGGGGTGGTGCTAGGGATATACTGCCTGGGTGGTGGGAGGAGCTTAGCTTTAAGACATTCTGGTGAATCGTCACTTTCCAGTGGAGCTACCAGTTTATGGATGTGAACTACATACCACTCCCAGAACCTATTTTTGCTCACCATAACAGCTTTTCTTTAATGGATTAGAACAACCAGGCAAACTATGCCTTCCCTTTTTAGGATAAGGTAATTGGGGCATCCAGAATGAGTTATTGTTGCTAATAATCAGAAATTTTCCTCCCAAATTGTCTTGAGTCTCCTGGCCTCTGTAGGTCAAAGATCTACAGTTGGAATGCCGATGGGCTCGAGACCAGCTTAGTGAAAGAGAGCATCTGTGAGAAGATTCTAAGTTCCAGGTCACCATACGGATCATGGAGATGATGCACAAGTGTGACTGTTCAAATTCACTAGATGAAAAGCGGTTACCATAGTGAGTAACTTGTGTGTTGCTTGGAGCCTGTCACTTCCTGGGATCTAGCTGAAAACCGGGCGGCTGCCTTGGTCTGGGTTTTTTGGGCAGCACATACTAATAAAAAAAAAAATTTGCTTTCAGGTTGGCAAAGGCAGCATTTGATGACGCAATTGCAGAACTGGACACACTGAGTGAAGAAAGTTACAAGGATTCCACATTGATCATGCAGTTGTTACGTGATAACTTGACACTATGGACTTCAGACATGCAGGGAGATGGTGAAGAACAGAACCAGAAACCTTCTGCTTGGACATACAGCCAGCTGCATTGCATTTGAAGAACAAAGTACCATTTCTGTAAAGGTTGGTACAGCATATAAAACTTCAAGCCTACATGGCTTCAGGGTTATAGTCTACAAGGTACATGTCCTGCAACACTTACCTACCGAAGGCAGCAAGAGAGGTAAATAACCAGCTTATCTACTGTTTTCTATCACTAAATAGAGCCACGATATTCAGTTATTCACTGTACTAGTCGAACGTCCGTGTTTTCATCTGCTCACCACTTTTAGCAGATGGCCCACATTAGTTGTATATAGGTACTGAATTTATTGATTGTGTTGTATCTAAAGTGTTATGTCTTTATTAATGATATCGGGGATGGCATTAAGGGTAAAATACGCCTTTTTACAGATGACACCAAGCTCTGTGGGAGGATGGACTGGACCAAAGGGATACAGGACGTTAGGGAAGATGAGGAAAAACTTGAGAGGTGGTCTGGGATTTGGCAGCTTGGATTCAATGCTCAAAAAGTGCATTGTTGTGCACTTCGGAGCCAAGAATCCCAGGATGAAGTACTACATGGGAAGGGTTGGTTATCTGTAAAAGATGAAGAGAAGGATCTAGATGTGGTGATCACTAACCTAAAGCACTCCACACAGTGTAGGAGAGCAGCAGGAAAAGCAAATAAGATGCTGGAATGCAATTCTAGGGGGATCAGCAGTAGGCGAAAGGTTATACTATCCTTGTATAAGTCACTGGTGAACTACATCTGGAGTATGGAGTACAGTACTGGCACCCACGCCTTAAAAAAATGCATTAACCTGCTGGAGAAGGTACTGAGGATGGCAACGAAGATGATTGTAGGTCAGAAAGGGAAAATATACGAGAAGTTGCAAGATCTGAACATGTATTCCATGGAGGAGAGAAGGGACATGATTTAGACTTTCAGATACTTGAAAAGGATAAATAAGGTGGATAAGAGGGGTCTTTCTAGGCTGAGTGGCAACCATAACAAAAGAGGGCACTGTCTTAAATTGGATGGAGGAAGTTTTAGAAGGGAATCTAGAAAGCGCGTCTTTGCTGACAGGGTGGTGGACAGATGGAATGCACTGCCGAAAGAGGTGGCCTGATTGACAGTGGTGGGCAGCTTCAAAAAAGGGTGGGATAGACATAAGGGAAGAGTAAGTCATGAGGAGGAAAGGATGTGGCAGGGTTATAGTGGCTCAAGCTGTGGACCCTGCAATACAAGCAGACTAGAATAGACCTAATGGCCTTATTCTGCTGGCGTCTTCATATGTTTGTTGAATGTATACCTCACATCATTGTATTCATGGAGTAGATTGTAATTTCTCTGCTGCTGTAATTTGTCCCCTCAGGACCCTCTGGAAAATTGGGCATTCTGCTTAAATGTGGATATCCTGGTGTACAAACATTGTAAATAAAGGGCATAACATTATAATACTGTGAGGATTGGTTATATTCTTAAATTAGGTAAACACACATTTGAGAACATAATAACAATATTAGATGGGTTGTAGTTAGTCCTGATTTTACAATAGCCAACAAGATGAATTTAACGCAGTGTCCACTGAACAGACATTTCACAACAAACATAATTCTATGTCCATGCCCTTAATTGCATTATATTGGCTAAAACGTACACACATAAGGAAAACATGCCTGCTGTCTTGCTTCAAAACAGAGGCCTATCAGTGACAATGCAATATGGCCACTCTTCGCCCTCCCCCTGGAAGAACTTACATGGTTAACAATAAATGTTCATTCTTTAGTCCATGCCATTCTCAAAACGGCTAGTTTGATAGTACTGAATTGGCCCGGTGCCAGTGTAGATGTATGTAACTGGCTGGCACGATTTTCTGTTTCAAGATTTCTATAATTGAATAAACCTGATGACATTCTTCTGATTCACTACCCACACCACTTGTCCACTGGAAGCAAATGGCATTGGGGGGGGGGGGGTCACGATATTTGCACCTATTATGGATTGTGTTTTCAAACAACATGAAGTCTTGCTATATTATGACAATTGCAGTTTGTCCCACCATTAGAACTGCTCCGGAGGTGAAAGAGTTAACTCACATTCAAAGAATGGAACTTGGAGCGCGAGCTCGGTTAGAGAAGCTCTGTCTGGGTTATTTCAAACCTAAACTGTCAGATTCTTTACTCCGCCTCACTGAACAGTCGCTCCGGAGATTTCTCCTACTGCTCGGTTCATTTCTCGGTTTAAGCTGTGTTTTCTCGGTTCAAATCAACCGAGAATATTATTATTTTAACCGCAAAACCGTTCGGTTCAAGCTCCGTCTGTGGTATCGTAAGTAATTTAAGTTTATTTTCTGTGTGGAACTTGTAAATGTTATCGGTTCGGTTTTGAACTGATCAGCTTGTTTTAAAACTTGAATTGAAGGTTTTAGAGTGCGGTTCGGTTCTTATCGGTTCTTAAAAAAGCAGTTTCATTACGTTTTCCAAGACCCGTGACACAGTTAGGAACCGATAAGGGTGTCTTGCCTGGAACTGCCGTTTAAAAGGGCAAGATTTTGGTTAGGCTGGCATTATGTCTGAAAAACCCAAAAGAAAAACCGGGCCCACTGGGTTTCAAAACTGTGGTGCCTGTGGGGAAGTCTTTGCAAAGGCTGACCCACACATTGTCTGGGGTTTGACCACCTCAATTCAGACTGCCAGATTTGTAAAAATTTCCCTGCAGCCACCCTGGATAAGAGAGTTGGCAGGCTCAGGGAACGAGAGGCCAAAAAGTCCGCTGACCCGGATGGCCAGCCCGGTTCGGTGCCAACCGAACGGAGGAGTGCCCTCTGACCAGGGTGAGACTTCCTCGGCAAGCGTAAAGCTGGCTCGGAGGAGCCAGTTCCAGTAAAGAAAACAAGAAAATCAGCAGGTGTGGGCCCAAAATTCTTCTCCAACTGCTGCAGAGATAGCAAGAGCTATTCAGATTGTCCAGTCACTTTCTCCGGTTCCGTCCGAACCGCCACTGTCTGATAAAAGGTCGGTTCGGTCGGTTCCACCGGTTCAGGAATATGTTGTTGAAGAATTTTATGAACCAGAGGAGGGGGGAGGATGATTATGAACAGTATGAATGTGACTGATGGTCTGGGTGTGCCCATTGAACCGGACATCTCCCCAGACAGACCTTTAGAATCTCCCCCTTTGCTTTCTGAGTCCCCCTCTCACTTTATGTTCTACAAAAAAGTTGCTGAAACCCTCCAGCTTCCATTGGAGGAAGCTGTGGATGAACAAGAGGAACCTGATTTTGTAGAAAAGATGGATATTCCAGAGTCTAGGAGATTGTCTATTCCCTTGCATAAATCATTTAGGAAACAGACAATAAAGATTTTAAAACTCTAATTCTGTGCCTCCTGTGGACAAAAAGATGGACAGGAGGTACACTCTTCAGGTCCTGATACAGAATTCCTTTCACAGCAATGCAGCCACGTTGGTGTGGTTCAGGCTGCAGCCTGTGATAAAGCTAATATTCCTTTGGCTTCACATCCTCCTGACAAGGATTCCAGGAAGATTGATGCCATGGCTAAAAAACAATACATGGCAGCGTCCTTGGGACTCAGGCAAGCAAATTACATGGCTTATGTAGCAAGGTATCAGAAATCTAGATGGGACACTGTCATGGCCTTGGCCAAACAGGCCTCTGGCCAGCTTGCTAGTGAGCTGGAACAGGTGGCTGCTGATGGCATTGAGGCATCTAAGGTGCAGTTTCATGCTGCTGTGGATTTTAATGATGTATCCTCTAGAGTCATGGCTACGTCTGTAGCTTTTCATGAGGTTGGCCTGGCTCAGGTGTACTAGCTTGTCACAGGATACCCAGACTAAGGCTATGGATTTTCCTGTGGTTGGAAATTCTTTGTTTGGGGAGCAGACAGAGAATTATATGAAGAAAATGGATGAATATAGGACTACCTATAAGAGTGCTCAGGCTAAGGGCGGCAACCACTCCTCAGGTGAACCCCCCAGGGGTGAGGTGAGGCCTTTTTCACAGGCCTTTTTGCCAAACCAGGCCTCCTCTGCTTATGCTCAGAGGGGTTCTTCAGAGGGAGAGCAGGCGGGTGTGGGCAGGCCTGCCCCACCCCTCAGCCTAAAGCACCTGCCAACAGACACCCTGATGGGGTGCCCAGGGCCGATTCTCCTTTACCTGTAGGGGGCAGGTTGGCTTACTTCGTTCAGAACTGGATGTCTCTAACTTCAGACAAGTGGGTCCTGGAAGTAGTAAGCCAGGGCCTGGTTCTCAGCTTCAGAAAGTTCCCAAAGATGAGAATCAGGTCTTTCCCACCTGCAAACTCTTTAGAGACCTTTACTTTAGAAACAGAGGTCTCAACCCTCCTGGCTCTCAGAGCTGTAGAAAGGGTTTCTCCCCTACACCAGGGCAAGGGTCTGTACTCCAGATATTTCCTAACCCCAAAAAAGACAGGAGAATGGCGGCCCATTTTAGACCTGAGATATCTGAACACCTTTTGAAACCAAAGTTCAAAATGGTAACTCTGGCAATGATTTTACCCTCTCTAAGGCCAGGGGACTGGCTAGCCTCCCTGGACCTCAAGGATGCCTATTTTCACGTCCTAATCAGAAGCTCCCACCGAAAGTACCTCAGATTGAACTGCCCTCAGGTCACTACCAGTTCAGAGCAATGCCCTTGGCCTCACCTCTGCCCCAAGGGTATTCACAAAATGTCTGGCAGTAGCAGTGGCTCATTTAAGAAGGCAAAGGATTGCTGTCTTTCCCTATCTGGACGACTGGCTCTTTGTAGGCCAGTCCCCAGAACAGATAAGATCTCACCTGCAAGTTACCCAGCAGCTGTCTCCTCCCTGGGCTTCTTGCTCAATCTTCCAAAATCAGTTCTGGAACCAGTTCAGGTGCTCACCTTCATAGGTGCAGAATTGGACACAAAGCAGGCCAGAGCCTTCCTACCCTTAGAGAGGGTAAGGAACTTGGTGGCTCTGGCCTCCTCCTTCACTCTGCAGGTCTCTCGACCAGCAAGACACTTTTTGCAGCTCCTGGGGCACGTGGCTGCGTCCACAGCTGTAGTGCAAGGAGCAAGATTTCAGATGAGGGACATTCAGTTTCACTTGAGAGCCTTTTGGTCTCAGAGAAGAGACCCCCTTTCCAAGTTGTTCCCAGTGACCCGAACCCTGATCCAGGCCCTCCAGTGGTGGCAGGATCAGAGCAGTTTAAGACTGGGGGTCCCCTTCATTCCTCTGTCTCACTCCTTGACCCTCACTACGGATGCTTCCCTCCTGGGGTGGGAGCCCACATAGGCGACCTCTCCACTCAGGAGTGTGGTCCCCTCAGGAATCTCTGCTCCACATCAATTTGCTGGAACTCAGAACTGTCTTTTAGCACTTCAAGTGTTTTCTGTGTCTGTTCAGAACAAAGTGGTGCAAGTCAGAACAGACAACACCACAACAATGTGGTACATCAACAAGTTGGGGGGGGGGCACTCGGTCTTCGGCCTTGTGCACCAAGGCAATGAAGTTGTGGTCACTGGCCTTTTCCCTGAACACTTCCCTCATAGCAGTTCACCTTCCAGGAAAGGACAATGTCTTAGCAGATGCTCTCAGCAGGATTTCCCAGGGCCATCACGAATGGTCTCTGGATCCTCAAGTACTGGGGATAGTTTTTGCCAGATGGGGCACCCTCAGATAGATTGTTTTCAGCCCCAGACAATCACCAACTTCCACTGTTCTGTTGCAGGCCCCCAGTGTTGGGCTCAATCCCCCTGGATGCCTTTCTCCTAGATTGGGAAGGGAAGTTTCTTTATGCCTTTCCCCCCTTGCCTCTCCTATTCAAGGTGCTAGTCAAAATCAGATCCCAGCCTTGCAGGATGATTCTGATTGCCCTAGATTGGGCCAGGCAGCCCTGGTACCCACTCTTCTGTCACTAGCAGTCCATCTTCCCTGTGCCTCCCCAGGAATCACAACCTGTTAACCTGTGCACAGGGAGAGTTTTTATCCAACCTCAAATCCCTCAACCTCAAGGCCTGGCTCTTGAGGATTAGAATTGCTGACCTGCACCTTTCTCAGGGTGTTCTTGAAATCCTAAAGGCTTCTAGGAAGCCTTCCACTAGGGCTACTTACAATTCTAAGTGGAAAAGGTTTTCCATTTGGTGTTCTGGGAAACCTATTTCCCGGAATCTGCTAATTTGCCATTGTTTTGGACTATATGGTCCACCTTAATTCCTTAGGACTGAGACCAGCTACCCTGAAAGTACATTTGGCAGCTGTCTCTGCTTTTTGTTTCAGCAGGAAAGCCCTCCTCTCTTTCCGCTCACCCTGTATTTTCCAAGTTTTTTAAAGGATTACTTCATTCTAATCCACCTTTTAGGGATCCGGCCCCTGCCTGGAACCTTAATGTTTGCATTGCCCAGTTAATGCAACCTCCTTTTAAACCTCTGTCTTCTGCAGAGCTTAAGTACTTAACTTGGAAAACTGTTTTCCTAGTGGCTATCACTTCTGCCAGGCGCATAAGTGAGTTGCAAGCCCTGTCAGTAGAAACTGACTTTATTTCTTTCCACAGGGATAAGGTAGTCCTCAGGACTAACAGGAAGTTTTTGCCTAAGGTGGTTTCAGATTTCCATCTTAATCAATCTATCTCCCTTCCAGTGTTTTTCACTGACCATTCTTCCTCTGGTGAGAGGAGATTGCACAGTTTAGATGTTAAGAGGGCCCTAAGTTACTACATAGAGCGTACCAAGGGTCACAGGTTCGAATCCCTCCAACTTTTTCTCACTTATGGTGAGATCGGAAAAGGGAAACCTGCCACTAAGAGATCCATTGCCAGGTGGATTGTGTCTTGTATCCAATTTTGTTATCAAAAACTGGGGAAAGTTCCCCTTTCAGGCCTGAGGGCTCATTCTACCAGAGGTACAGCTGCGTCTCTAGCTGCTGCCAGAGACATCCCTATCTTAGAGATATGTCAAGCAGCTACCTGGAAAAGTACATACTTTTACCAAGCATTACTCCCTGGATGTCCAGGCCAGGAGGATGCTCGGTTTAGTACAGCTGTGCTTCAGAGCCTATTCCTAAGTAGGTTCTGTCCCTCCTCCATGGAGGTACTGCTGTGTATTCTGCAATTGTCATAATATAGCAAGACTTCATGTTGTTTGAAGAAAAAAATACTCACCTTAGTAATGTTGTTTCTTCTAATGGAGTCTTGCTATATTATGACCTCCCCCCCAGCCTGCTTCTCTCAGAACTTCTACTTGGGTATGGGGTGGGCAGCCTAGTGTGGGCGCTAGTTATGCCCATTATGTTTTCCACCCCTTCTTGGGGTTTTGGGGTGTGATGTTTTTATTTTATGTCATATTATTACTTATATTATATTATTACTTCTGGTCCCCTGACTTGAGTCTTTGTGTTGGGACCAGGAGTATGTCTTAATAGTCAGGTAGCCAGTAGGCTAGTGTAGGTTACAGCTTCCACACAGACCTTAGTGAGTTTTACTCGTAAAGATCTGACAGTTTAGGTTTGAAATAACCCAGACAGAGCTTCTGTAACCGAGCTCGAGCTCCAAGTTCCAGTCTTTGAATGGGAGTTAACTCTTTCACCTCCAGAGCAGTTCTAATGGTGGGACAAACTGCAATTGTCATAATATAGCAAGACTCCATTAGAAGAAACAACATTACTAAGGTGAGTAATTTTTTCTTCTTGCTGATGGCCCTTGTTGGACTACTCTGGGCTTTGCCTGAATCCCGTAGTATGCATACCTTAAAGGGAATCTGTACCATGCAGGCTCACAATACATGAGCCTTACATGGTTGTCTGTTAGCACATGTTGAAAACTAGAGGTGCTAGAGCCCCTGAATGTAGGTTTTACAGCCATTAACCCCGGCAAAGCACAGCACCACACGGCGCCATTTTAACTAGGTTCAGGCATTCTGTGCAACAGATGTGGCTCCCGTGATGTCTATGCCTCACCACAGAGTGAGAGCATGGGCGTCTATGTGGCAGTTCCCTTACACTGAAGTGCACATTTGGCGCTATACTGTAGTCCCTAGTAACAGTGTACATACCCAATACTAGTGCCCCTGGTCCTCTCTTAGCCCCTGTGGAAAACTAGTGAGAAAACATCCTGATGTACCTGTAAAAGCATTCCATGTTCAGAGCCCCGCTGCTCCATTGATGTAGGAAGATTTATCCCTTGACGTGCCGGCCCTAGTACGCTCTGCAGTGAGTGTGCACGTCTATGCCTGCTTGTAGGCTTTATAATGGAATAGAGTACCAAAAATGTAAACACTATGTTGTTGTGATTCCTGGCACATGACAGCTATATGAGCCTCTGTAATGATGTCATCTGTTAAACAGAGCGCTGGAATTTGCAATATAACAATTCTTTATCTCAGCACTTGTCGCTCACAGTGCTGAGATAAAGAATTGTCATATTGCAAGTTCCAGCGCTCGGCTTAACAGAAGACATCATTACAGAGGCTCATATAGCTGTCTTGTGTCAGGAATCGCAATGACAACATAGTGTTTACATTTTTTTGTACTCTATTCCATTATAAAGCCTACAAGCAGGCATAGACTTGCACGCTCACTGCCGAGTGTGCTGGGGTCATGCCACGTGGAGAAATTCATTACATCGATGGAGCAGCGGGCCTGAACATGGAATGCTTTTACAGACACAGTAGGATGTTTTCTCACCGCTTTCACAGGCTAATAGAGGACCGGAGCACTAGTATTGGGTATATACACTGTTACTGGGGACTACAGCAGACAGCCTTACCGTGCTTCCAGTGTAAGTGGGATCGTTACATAGATCGCCCATGCTCTCACCGTGGTGAGGCATAATGCACATCACAGGAACCACATTTGCTGCACACAAAATGCCTGAACAGAGTTAAAATGGCGTTGTGCTTCGAAGGGTGGTAATTGTGGTGAAACCTATTTTTGGGGGCACTAACATAACTGCTCTTCACCATGTTTTAACAGATGAACATGCAAGGCGCTCATATTTACAGTGTGAGGCTGTGTGGTACAGATTTCCTTTAAAACCTACAGCAGCAGTTAGCAAGACTGTCATGGCATGATGTATCAAGAGAAACTGTGTATACATATTAAGAGATGTAATTCCTCTGTACGGATCACTGGTCAGACTCCAGCTTGAATGCACTACAGTGCTAGCCCCTAATATGTCAGAAAGGTGTCCACATGATTAAGAAGTGCGGGAGAGAGACCAAGGTGGTCAAAGATCAAGAAAACATGGACTGCGTGGACAGACTGCCTGAAACGGAACTGTTGGTCAGGGAAAAGCGACTCTTGCAACATTATTACGGTATTCAGGTATATGAAAGGGATAACACGATCAGAAGAAACGCAGCTCATCAGGATGTACAATGATGAGAAAACAGGGACACTCATGCTCTTTAAAAAGGGGGGAGATTCATAGAAAATATTTAAGCAGTAACAGTCAAGAGGCCTGATGACCGGTTGGGGGATGGGTGGCCCAGTTTTTTGAGGAAAACCTTTCATTCTAATTTGGATACTAAATTACATCCACAAAACTATTTCATTCCTGAAATTTACACAGTAGGTAATGTGGGGCATCATGTAATTGAACAGTGCTAAAAGATGGGAGTTAGTACTTCAGCACAAAAAAAAAAGCCCTGATCCTCAGTCAGATTCAAGACCCCTCACCTACTTATAAAGAATGGTTTAACAGATGTTACTCTTAGAAATAGCATTTTTAAGTCTCAAACATGCGCATTATTCCAAAAAGTATGGAGTAAGTTTACCTATCTCTAAGGATGCCATGCTCTTAATTTTATGGGGTGTTAAAAGTGATCATACCTGAACTTGGTATTATTTGTTTATAAAACCATGTTTCTGAATACGATTATTGTTGGTTTTCTATTGGAGTGGGATTTTTATTACTTGTTTTTCAGTCTAATACCATTATAGGCCAAGATAATGCTTCCAGTGTGAGCACTGCTTTCCCCTGTGCATGACACTGTGCTGTAAAGCAGTATCTCGCACAGGTACCCTAAAAAGTGGCTCATTAGGGATTTTTTTTTTTTTTTTTAATGCTATTGCTTGTCCTCAATACTGTTTCAGGGGCCACTCACAACCGTAGAAGTGGTCACCACAGCAGTATTAACAAACAAGCGTAACGCTTGAGTAAATTTTGTCTCTGGAATACTGAGATGGATTCACAAGCCTAGTTAACTGATGGTTTTCCATTTTATTTTGTAATATATGGAAAATTTATGGAACTCTCAGCATTCCATCTCATGATACCATTGATGGATATCAGAATGCTAGATCTTACTTCGAGGGGGTTCCTGCAGTAGGTCTTCAAATATAGGACTGCGCCCCCTGGCGTTGGGTCTGCACAGCAAACTTGTAGATAGCAGTCAGGAGGGACCGCCCCTGACATCGGGTATCATGACATCAGCACGACTATAAAAGGGGCGGTCCCGCGCCCGCTCTCCGATTCTTTCCCGCCGTTGCCTCAGTAACGTTCGACTCGGGTTTGAACAGCAATCCAACATCCACGTTGTATTTTGTCGGTTTTCTTCGCTTCTTATTAATATTTCTCTTCGAAGTTTTTCTTCAAATTGATGTCTTCTAGACAGAAGAAAGTGCTCTAAATATGGCGCTCAAATCCCACACGGGGACTACCATTCCTGCTGCCTCCTTTGCCTGTGTTCTAAACATGATGTCCAGGAGTGTTCCATCTGCCAGACCTTCAACTAGGCGACCAGAACCAGGCGCAAACGGTCGCTTGAGGCCCATCTTCTGACCCGACGCTTGGTGTCTATGGAAAAGGAGCTCCAGAATCTAAGGGAAAGGTCGACGTCTGGCCGTAAGAAAGAAGAAAAGTAAAGAGAAGCACCGGGACCGGAGTCGGTCACCACACGAGGAGCCTGCAACTGTGAGTACTTCCGGCACCCTGTCCACCTCCTTGGGCCGTGTCCCTTCTCCATCTACTGCCGAGGTGAGCGGGCAGCCGGGGGTAGCCTCCTTGGAGGTTGTAATTTCTTCGCCTTGTCCTGCAAGTAAGACACCCCTCTCCTCCAGCGAAGGGCCCGCGGCCTTCCAGCCATCTCTAGCTCGGCCGGATCTGTTGTATCGGACGCAGGCTCCTCCCACGTCCATCCGCATCTGTCCACTCTCCCGTCAGGCTCCAGTTTGGCCCCCGACGTCAGACTGAGTGAGGGACAAGTCAACCACGTCCCTTGGGTTCTTCGCCCCAGGGACACGCCACCTGATCCTTTGCTTTTGCATTAGCCGGATCGCACTGGACCTGCCGGCCGGGCCTGGAGCTTCCTCCCTCACTCGGTATTCCGCTGTCTCCGGACAGGAGTTCATTGCCAGCTGGAGATCCCGCCATGGAGCTTCCACCCTCTGGTACCGGATGCGCTCCTGGATCTGATGCCATCTGCTGGCACTACGGCACTGCCCCCTGCAGGCCCTTTGGTTGGGTTTCCAGACTCTGAACCTTCCCTCCCGCCTCTGGGCAGCCATCTGTCAGTCACTCAATACCAGACGCCGGGCCATATGCCTCCGTCACCGGGCCTCCTGACGCCGGCTTACCTGACGCTGTCTTAGACACCGGGGTTTCCTACCCCAGGACACCCCACGCCGGGTTATCCCGGGTACCCTTACTGTTACCCTTCCTGGCAGTATCCATAGCGCCTGTCCGTGTTCGCCTCCTCTCCCTTCGCCCTTGGTGCCCCTGGTTTGATGGGACATTGAGGGAGTTGGAGAGTGGGGCGAAGATTGGAACGCTGTTGGCGGAAATCCGGCCTGGAAGGTGACAGACTTAGATTGATGGCCCATTTGTGGACTATCAGTCAGAAATGTCCTCAGGCGCGGCCTGGCGCAGCGGTGATTGCCAGGACCGGGCGACCCGGTTCGGGAACGATCCGGGCCGCCGGAGGGTTGCCGGGAGTAGGAGGAGCATCCTGGCGGGCAGCTCCTACTCCGGGAGGGTGCGGGCAGCATTCGGTGCGTTAGGGACCCCTGGTGGAGACCGGGAGTGCCACGCAGCCGACGCTTGACATGGGGAGAGAGGGGCGGGCTGCTGGCGTCATTGCACGCCCTGCCTCCTCGGGGAGAAAACCAAGGAAAAAAGGAGGAGCCGCCTGCCGCCCGCAAATGGCCTTCCGCCACCCGGCTGATGTACCCCCAGGCCAAGCCCCGACCTAATCCAGTGCCTGCGGCATGAGGCCAGTGCCGTAGGCCCACCGTGGGGCAAGCCACTGGGTATGTCGGTGGGCTGTGGCCGATTTGGGGGGCAGAAGCCGGCGGCCCGTGACCGGGCTGAAGACTAGGCGGTAGGCGGTTCGGGAGTAAAAAGGAAAAAAAAAAAAAAGAAATCTCCCGTAAGAAGGCAGAGTTCCTGTCCAGGGAGATAGCTGCATCAAGAAATCGACCAGCTCAGCTTTTCCGAACTGTGGACAGACTGCAATCCAGCCTGTCTGTGGGGTCTGAAAGCTTTTTCACAAATAAAGTGTGAGTTTGCTCGGTTCTTTGAGGATAAGGTGTCATCGATCAGGGCGGAGATCTGCACTCTGTGTTCTAATGAGCATGGCAGTGATCATTGTGGGGTTACAGGGCCCTTGGTCTGCCTGGTCAGATTTTGACCAGCCAGCGATCACGGATATCATGAAGATTGTCCAGGGCTTGCGACCGACTTGCTGTAGTTTGGATCCTGGTCCCACGTGCCTCCTTGTGAGGTGCATGGATGTGATCGGACCAGTCCTTGCTGAGATAGTCTGGTGCTCTTTGGACCAAGGGGTGTTTCCGAAGTCTTTAAAAGAGGCTATCGTGACACCCCTTTTGAAGAAACCTTCCCTTGACCCAGACTGTCTCGCCAACTACAGACCGATATCTAACCTTCCCTTTTTGGGCAAGATTATTGAGAAAGTAGTCTCGATGCAGCTCGACGACTTTCTTACCACCCATGAGGTCTGTGATCATCTCCAGTACAGTTTCAGGAAGAGGTATAGTACCGAGACGGCGTTGGTTCGGGTACATAATCTAATAGCGAGAGATCGGAGGAGCCATTCAATCTTGGTGGTCCTTGATCTCTCTGCAGCATTTGACACCGTGGACCATGGGATGTTGCTAGATCGCCTACGGCTGTTCTGCGGACTGTCAGGGACAGTCCTCAGATGGTTCCACTCTTTCCTCACAGGTAGAAGTCGGAGGGTAGTTTCAGGAATTTTTATCCTCTGCTCCCGTTGCTCTGTCCTGTGGGGTGCCGCAGGGTTCTGTGAGTCCCCCATGTTGTTCACGGTGTGTATGCTGCCGTTGGGAGACATTATAAGGCATTATGGGCTGAGTTTTCACTGCTATTCAGATGATACTCTGTTCTATATGCCCTTTGTACCTGAACAGAATGATGCATTGTCGGTCTTTGATAACTGCCTTGCTGAGATTCAGGACTGGATGAATGCGAACTGGTTGAAACTGAATCCGGATAAGACTGAGGTGCTGGTTGTGGACCCGGGTCATCATTATGCAGAGAAGTTGACTCCTGGGTTTCCCTCTGTCCTTGTGTTAGGGGGCAACCAGTTGAGATCTTCTGAACAAGTGCGGAGTCTGGGCGTAATTCTTGACAGTGAGCTGACGCTGAAGACACGGATATCTGCCGCTGTCAAGTCTTCCTTGTACCATCTGAGGAATATCGCCCGGATAAAACACCTTGTTCCACATGATGACCTTCCTGTGTTGGTCCATGCCTTTGTTTCCTCGCGTCTTGATTACTGTAATGCTCTATATCTAGGGTTGCCGGGGGTGGATCTCCATCGCCTGCAGCTGGTGCAGAACGGTGCAGCCAGGTTGTTGACTGGGCTACCAAGAACCTGCCATATCACACCTGTGCTGCACGAACTGCACTGGCTGCTGGTGCGGTGGAGAATCGCCTTCAAGGTCGCGTTGCTGACCTATAAGACCCTACATGGTCAGGGACCAGACTGCACAAGATCTCCTTGACCCTACCGCCCACTCCGCTCCGCTGACTAGGGATTGCTAGAGATTCCCAGGGTTCGTCTTCAGTCATCTGGGGCCAAAGCTTTTTCTTCCCTGTGGAATTCTCTATCTCGTCAGATTAGAGTGCCTGTCCATGGAATCATTTAAGGTGTGTCTCAAGAGTTATCTATTTGAATTAGCATTTGAATAGGTTTATTGCAGCTTTGTATTATTTTTGTTATTATGTAAGATGTTGTTTTGTACTTGCGCTTTGATGTGTTGAAAAGCGCATTATAAATAAACTTTGATTTGAGTATCCTCAGTATCTGGGGTATCAGAGTTTCCAGACCCCTCCTCCTCCTCCACCAGACCACGAGTCCATTCCCCTTTGGTGGAAGGATGCCAGAACGCAGCTTCTGTCAGAGTTAAGACAGTTGGGAGAGGCACCCACCCCCAGGGTCACCTCTCCACCGCCTCCTCGGACCAGAGCTTCAAGCTCTTTAACTGTTGGCACCACAGAACCAGACTCCTCTGTTCCTAGCGGCTCTGAGCCCTCTGACTCAGAGTCCAACACAGACCCACAGACCCTAGGTCTCCAGTAGAGGTTCCCCGAAGACACTCCCAAGTCTCCACCGGAGGACCCCTCTTTTGGAGATTTGCTATGCTCCATTCAGGCGGATGGCCGATCAAAGAGGTAGACCCGCAAAGAAAACGCCTTGTGGAGCGCCTCGATCTGGCCACCTCGGACCCTATCCCCATTCCCCCATGGATGGGGCCCCATGAGGACCTTGTGACCACAATTTGGCAGCAGCCATCCTCCATACTAGCGGTTTCATGCAAAGCAGACCACACCTATTATCCCCCCGGAAGGGATCCCTCACCTTATCTCCCACCCTAAGGCTGACTCCGTGATCATCATGGCCGCTCACGACCATTCAGCCCAGCCCAAACACTTGAGCTCTTCACTTTCTGATAAGGACTTGCGTCAGCTAGATCAGTTTGGGCATAAAATCTACTCTTCTACCTCTTGTGCGATACGTTCCCTCAATTACGTCTGTCATATTATCGCCTTTCAAAAAGCTTCTCTTTTGGTTCTTGAGACCTCCAAGAGGTTCAGGACGAAACCCAGAGGTAAAGGTTATTGGAGAAAGTTAGGATGGGGAACTCATCGTGTCGTCATGCCCTGAGGGCGACTTATGACTCTGTGGATTCTGTGGCTAGAGTGGCAGCCTCGGGGATCTGTCTCCGCTGCCTCTCCTGGCTTTGTATAGCAGGCCTGGCGCAGGACGTACAATCCTCTCTTCTGGATGCCCCTTTTAGGGGTTCCGTCCTCTTTGGAGGCGACGCTAAAGATATCATTACGGGGCTGCAGGAGAGCGGATGCTCTTTGCAGGACATTCGTTCCTTATACAAGACGGGTCAGAAAAAGCAGCCTTTTCGGCGCCAAAGAAGGTGGAACAAATCCCAGGCTAAGTGCCAAGCAAAGAAACTCGTCTCTGGATCTGGAGCTCAAACCCCACAGGCCAAATTTCCCAAACAGGCCTCTGGGGCAAAAGCTTCCCTTCCCTCTGCGTCCTGACTCCTTTTCTCCTCCTTCCGCTCCCTCCAGTAACACAAGAGTAACCGGTTGGAGGGAGGTTCGGCACCGCAGAAGCTTCGGTGCTTCAGCTCATCCAGCGAGGTCACTCGATAGAATTCAGCAAGATTCCAGCCCCTCAACCACCGGGAAGGTCCTTCTATCCTTGGGATCAGGTCCCCATTGTCTCTCAGGAGATTCAAGCACTTCTTATAAAGAGGGCCATAGAACCCGTCCCAACAAACCAAATAGGAAGGGGATTCTACTCCCACTTCTTCCTGGTACCGAAGAAAACGGGTGACCCGAGACCAATCCTGGACCTCAGCACACTAAATATCTTCGAGTACAAGACGTTTCGTATGTTGATTCTTTAGGGGCTCCTTCCCCTGCTCCACCCAACTTCGTGGCTGTGCTCCCTGGACATGCAGGATGCTTACGTGCATATTCCTATCCTCCCGGCCCACCGCCGCTTTCTCCATTTTGTCTTTATGGAAAAGCATTTCCACTTCGGAGCACTTCCTTTTGTCCTCTCTTCGTCCCCCAGAGTGTTCACCAAATGCCTGGCGGTGGTGGTTGTGGTGGTGCCGTTTTTACGCAGTCAGGGCATTTGTGTCTTCCCATACCTCGACAACTGGCTCCTTGCAGCACCCTCTCCTACCAGCCTGAAAGAGTCTCTCTCTTCACTCTGAACTTGTTTGCTCTTCTGGGCATAACAGTCAATTTTTCCAAGTCCCAGCTAGTACCATCCCAGAAACTCCAGTTTATTGGAGCTGTACTAGGCACAGTTCAGGGCAAGGCTTTTCTGCCATCGGATCGGGCCGAGACCTTAGCTTCTCAGGCCACTCTAGTGGCCCAGGCCCAATGGATCCCAGCGCACTCCGTGTTCTGTTTCCTGGGACTGATGGCGGCCGCCATTTCGACAGTTCCCATGGCCAGGCTTCACATGAGGGTCACCCAGTGGTCTCTTCGAGTCCAATGGGACCAGAGGACGGACAACATGAACCAAAAGGTCATGATCTCCAACAGTCTTCAGAGAGATCTTCGCTGGTGGCAGGGTCTCTCAAACCTGTTGAAGGGAATTTCTTTTCATCCTTCAGTCCCATCCCAGATTCTCACCACGGATGCCTCAGACCTGGGCTGGGGAGCCCATCTGGGGTCTCACAAGACACAAGGGTCTTGGTCCGACCAGGAACTGATGCTCCACATCAACGTTCTGGAGACCAGTTAGTTCTTTATGCGCTCCAGGCATTCCAGTCTCTTCTGGTTCTGGGATATCTTCTAGTCCAGACGGACAACATGTCCACTGTCTGATATCTGAACAAACAGGGAGGAACCGTTCATATCCTCTTTGCAGAGAAGCAATGAGGATGTGGTACTGGGCGATTCAGCACAGCCTTTACTTGACAGCTGTCCATGTCCTGGGCATAAGCAATGTCCTAGGGGATAGCCTCTGTCGATCAGTGGCCAGGCCCATTAGTGGGAGTTAGTCAGAGGGGGTCGAAGATATTTCTTCGCTGGGGTCTGCCAGAGATCTGTTCGCCTCCCCATACAACGCAAAACTACCAGTCTTCCGCTTGCTCATTCCTGGGCATGGTGCTTTTTGGCGAGACGCGCTGTCTCTTTCATGGACAGGGAGGTTTCTGTAAGTCTTTCCTCCCTTTCCTCTCATTCAGAAGGTCTTGGTGAAACTACAACAGGAGGGAGCCCATGCCATCCTCATTGCCCCACTTTGGCCGTGCCAAATTGGTATCCTTTGCTGCAACATTTGGCACTGGAACCTTCAGTTCTTTTGTCCATTTCCCACGTCCTTCTGACTCGGGAGCAGGGCACCCTGGTGCATCCGAGTCTTCAGTCTCTCCACTTTCATGCGTCTGAGGCAGGCCTTAGCTACTCCTCCATTAAGGTCCACCGTTCTGCGGTGTCTGCCTACCACCTCCCGGTGGAGGGTAAAACCTTGGCTCAGCTGGAGGTTGCCAAAACCTTCCTGAAAGGCATCCTTCATTTGAAACCTCCGATCCGGAATCCTTGTCCCCCCGGGACCTGAATTTCATGCTCGAGAAGCTTAACTTACCCCTGTCTAAACCAGCTTCTTCCTGCGACTTACGCTTCCTCTCCTGGAAGACCTTATTTTTTGTCGGTTACTTTGGCCAGAAGGGTTTCCGAGTTGCAGGCTTTTGTCTGTAAAGAACCAGTATTTGATTTTTCATAAGGACTGTGTAGTCCTTCGGACTAATCCTTTTTTTTTTTTTTTTTACCCAAAGTGGTTTCAGAAACCACTTTGACCCAGAGCGTGGAATTACCAGTGTACTACCCACAGTATTCCAGCGGGAGGAACACCTGCTGCACACTCTTGATGTGTACCGGATCCTGAGGTACTACGCGGAACAGGACTAAAGAGGTTTGGAAATCGAGCCAACTGTTCATAGCCTTTGCTCCACAGTGCCAGGGCAAGGCTAAATCCAAGCAAACCATCTCTCGATGGCTAGCTAACTGCATCAATTTTTCGTTTACGAAATATGGGAAGTCTCTTCCAGGGGCAGTAAAAGACCATTCCACCCGCAGCATGGCAACCTCTACTGCCTTTTTTAAGAATTTGTCCACAGCAGAGATCTGTGCAGCGGCCACATGGTCTTCTCTCCACACTTTCACTAAGCATTACAGTTTGGACATTGCCTCTCGGCACAGAACTGGTTTTGGTCTTGCAGTCTTGCAAGGCCTCCTGTCGTGATTTCTCATGGCAACTTCTCCTCGCGGATGCACCTATGTTTTTCTCTGGGACTGCTTGGTATTCAGTCCTATATGTAAAGGCCTACTGCAGGAACCCTCTCGAAGAAAGATAACTTACCATAACAGTAAATCTTCGAGAGAGGGTCATGCAGTAGGTCTAGTTTCCCTCCCTCCTTCCCCCAGTTTTGGATGTTTTATCCTTATTTTCCGTCCTTTCTAGCCCTTTGGGACTAGAGTGGAAGCAGGGTCTGAGGAGTTTTTACTCCGGTCTCATCCTTACCTTTCTATAGGTAACCTCTGTCTGCTGTTGTTTAAACTCCAACCGTCAGATTCTTTAACCGCCTCACTGAACAGTCGCTCCGGAGATTTCTCCTTTGCTCGGTTCAAAAAAAAGTCGGTTAAAGTGTCGTTTTTTTTTTTGCTCGGTTTCTACCGAATTTCTGCTACTGAACCTGTCTAAGTCTCTGTGGTAGCGTGAGTACTAGATAGGTTTTGCATTTAGTTTCTGTGTGGAACTTGTAAACATTGGATCAGTTCAGTTTGAACCGATAAGATTGGTTTTAAAAAAAAAAAAAAACTTCTGAATTTATTAGTGTGTGGTAACCGGTCTGTATCGGTTCTAAAAAAACATTTAATTAAGTTTTTTCCAAGACCATCAATCTACGGTCAGGAACCGATAGGGTGTCTTGCCTGTGCGAAAAAAGGGTAAGTTTTGGATAGGATTGGTCATGTCTGAGAAACCCAAGGAAAAAACGGGCCCACTGGGTTTCAACACTGGTGTGTGTGTGTGTGTGTGTGTGTGTGTGTGTGTGTGTGTGTGTGTGTGTGGAAGCCTTTGCTAAGGCTGATCCCCACACCACCTGTGTTTGTCTGGGGTTTGACCACCTCGATTCAGACTGCCAAATTTGTAAAAGTTTTCCCAGAGCTACCCTGGATAAAGAGTAGGTAGACTGAGGGAAAGAGGCGTGAAGTCCGCTGACCCGGATGGCCAGCCCGGTTTGGTTCCGACCGAACCAGAAGGAGTGCCCTCTGACCAGGGCGAAACTTCGGGCAAAAGGAGAGCCGATTCTGAGGAGTTGGTTCTGGTTAAAAGAAGGAGAAGGGAAAAATCATCTGGTTCGGATCCACAAGTTTTCTCTGACCGCTGATGAAATAGCCAAAGCGATAAGGATAGTTGTCGCTAACTTCGGTTCGGTCGGTTCCCCCGGTTCCGGATTATACTTCATAAAATTCTTCTAAACTGGAGGAGGAGGGAGAGTGAGGATGATGATGATGGTGATTATGAAAGTCTGGATGTGCCTATTGACCTGGACATCTCCCCAGACAGACCTTCAGGTGTTTCTCCTCTTAGGCTTTCTGAGTCCCCTTCCCACTTTGTTTTACAAGAAAGTGGCTGAAACCCTCCAGCTTCCAATGGAAGAAGCAGTAGAGGATCAGGAGGAGCCTGATTTTGTTGAGATGATGGACATCCCAGAGTCCAGGAGATTGTCTATTCCCCTCCATAAATCTTTTGGGAAACAGACATTTAAAATTCTAAAGACTCCTAATTCCATACCTCCTGTGGACAGAAGAATGGACAAGAGGTATACCCTTTCAGGCTCGGACACGGAGTTCCTTTCCCAGCAATGCAGCCATGTTGGGGTAGTGCAGGCTGCTGCCTGTGAAAAGGCAAATATTCCCTTGGCCCCCAAGATAAGGACTCCAGGAGGATTGATGCCATGGAAAGAAGCAGTACATAGCAGCATCTTTGGGACTCAGGCGGGCTAACTATATGGCCTACACAGCTATATACCAGAAGTCCAGGTGGGACACTGTGCTGGCTCTGGCTAAACAGGCTCCTGACCAGCTTGCCAAGGAGCTGGAGCAGGTGGCTGCGGATGGGATTGAAGCATCCAAGGTGCAATTTCATGCTGCTGTGGACTCCAATGATGTTTCATCTAGAGTCATGGCTACATCTGTGGCCCTTCGGAGGATGGCTTGGCTCAGATGTACTAGCCTATCACAGGATACCCAGGCTAAGGCCATGGATTTCCCTGTCATCGGTAATTCTCTGTTTGGGGAGCAGACAGAGAACTACATGAAGAAGATGGACTAGTAGAGGACCACCTACAGGAGTGCTCAGGCCAAAGAAAGGCAAGCCACTCAGAGACAGCATTCCAGGGGCAGGAGCAGGCCATTTCAAAGGCCTTTTTACCAAGCCCAAGCCTCCTCTTCTGCTTATGCTCAGAGGGGGTCCTTCAGAGGGAGAGGCAGATGGGGAATGAGCAGGCCTGCTTCCACGCCTCAGCCTAAAGCCCCTGCCAAGCAGACACCCTAATGGGTCTGCCCGGGCCGATTCTCCAATACCTGTAGGGGGCAGGCTGGCTTACTTTGTCCAGGACTGGAAGTTTTTGACATTAGACAAGTGGGTCCTGGAAGTAGTAAGCCAGGGACTGGTTCTCAGCTTCAAAAATTTCCCAAGATGAGAACCAGATCCTTTTCACCTGCAAATCCATCAGAGACCCTTGCCCTAGAGGCAGTGGTTTCTTCCCTCCTGGCTCTCAGAGCCATAGAAAGGGTTCCTGCCCTACACAGGGGCAAAGGATTGTACTTCAGGTACTTCCTAACTCCCAAAAAGACAGGGGAATGGCGGCCCATCCTGGATCTAAGGTATCTGAACAGGCACCTTTTAAAACCAAAATTCAGAATGGTGACTCTGGGAATAATTCTGCCCTCTCTAAGGCCAGGGTACTGGCTAGCCTCCAGGAACCTCAAAGATGCCTATTTTCACATTCTCATCAGGTGCTCCCACAGAAAGTACCTCAGGTTCGAGTTGCCCTCAGACCACTATCAATTCAGAGCAATGCCCTTTGGCCTAACATCAGCCCCCAAGGGTGTTCACAAAGTGCCTGGCAGTAGTGGTTGCTTTACTAAGGAGAAAAAAGATCTCCATCTTTCCATACTTGGACGACTGGCTCATAGTGGGTCAGTCTCCAGACCAAATCAAGTCACATCTGCAAATAACTCAGCAAGTTCTCACTTCCTTAGGATTCCTCCTCAATCTTCCAAAGTCAGTTCTCGAGCCAGTACAGCTCCTCACCTTTTATAGGGTCAGAGCTGGATACAATAAGAGCCAAAAGCCTTCCTTCCCCTGGACAGGGCAAGGACTCTTATAGAACTGGCCTCTTCATTCACCCTTCAGGTGTCTCGACCTGCAAGGCATTTCTTGCAGCTCCTGGGCCACATGGCAGTCTCTACAGCAGTGGTCCAGGGGCCAAGATTCCAGATGAGGGACATTCAGTTCCACTTAAGAGCCTTCTGGTCCCAAAGAAAGGATTCCCTTACCAAACTAGTTCCAGTGACTCGAACCCTGATCCGGACTTTGCAATGGTGGCAGGATCAGGACAATTTGAGACAGGGAGTTCCTTTTGTCATTCAGTCTCATTCAGTGATACTCACCACAGATGCCTCCCTGCTGGGCTGAGGAGCCACTTAGGGGATCTTACCACCCAAGGGCTGTGGTCACCTCAAGAATCTCTGCTTCACATCAATCTCTTGGAACTCAGAGCAGTGTTTCTGGCACTGCAAGCCTTTTCCAAATCTGTACAGAACAAGGTGGTCCAGATCAGAACAGACAATACCACCACAGTGTGGTACACCAACAAGCAAGGAGACACTCGGTCTACGGCCTTGTGCACAGAAGCGATGAAGTTGTGGTCTCTGGCCTATTCCCTGCAAACCCCTCTGATAGTTCACCTCCCAGGGAAGGACAGTGTCCTAGCAGATGCTCTCAGCAGGATATTCCAGGGCCATCACGAATGGACCCTAGATCCCCTAGTTTTGGAAGTGATTTTCTCGAGATGGGGCACTCCAGAGGTAGATCTTTTTGCAGCCCCAGACAATCACCAACTTCCTCTTTTGTTGCAGACCCCCAGTCTTGGGCTTAGTCCTCCTGGATGCTCTGATTCTGAATTGGGAAGGGAAGTTCCTGTATGCTTCCCCCCCTGTTCAAAGTGTTAGTCAAGATCAGGTCTCAACCTTGCAAAGTGATTCTGATTGCTCCAGACAGACCTGGTACCCACTGTTGCTGTCCTTAATAGTCCACCTTCCCCTGTCTCTTCCCAGGAATTACAACCTGTTGACATCCTCTCAGGGGAGGATTTGGTATCCAAACCTCAAATCTCTCAGTCTCAAGGCATGGCTCTTGAAGAGTTAGTTTGCTGATTTACACCTTTCTCAAGGGGTTCTGGACATCCTTAAGGCTTCTCAAAAGCCTTCCACCAGAAAGACTTACAACTCCAAATGGAAAAGGTTCACTATTTGGTGCTCTAATAAGCATATTTCTCCAGAATCTGCTGGGTTGCATACAGTCCTGGACTATATGGTTCATCTTAATGGCTTTGGACTTAGGCCAGCTACACTAAAGTGCATCTGGCAGCTGTTTCTGCCTTCTTGTCAGTAGGCAAGCCCTCCTCTGTCAGCCCATCCTGTGTTTTGTAAGTTCTTCAAGGGATTGCTGCACACCAATCCTCCCTTTAGGGACCCTGCTCCTGCTTAGGACCTTAATGTTTGCATTGCTCAGCTTATGAAACCGCCCTTTGAGCCTTTGTCCTCTGCGGAGCTTAAGTGCTTGACTTGGAAAACTGTGTTTTTGGTAGCCATTACCTCTGCCAGGCGTATCAGTGAATTGCAAGCCCTGTCAGTGGAGCCTGATTTCATCTCTTTCCGTAGAGATAAAGTGGTCCTAAGAACTAACAGGAAGTTTTTGCCTAAGGTGGTTTCAGATTTCCACCTTAATCAGTCTGTCTCTCCTGTTTTCTTCACTGACCATTCCTCCTCTGGAGAGAGGAGGCTGCACAGCTTGGATGTTAAAAGGGCCCTCAGCTACTACATAGAGCGCACCAAGGGTCACAGGTTTGAGTTCCTCCAGTTGTTCCTCACATATGGAGAGGTCGGTAAGGGCAAACCTGCCACTAAAAGATCTGTTGCCAGGTGGATTATCTCTTGTATACAATTTTGCTATGAAAAACTGGGTAGAACACCACCCTCAGGCCTGAGGGCTCACTCTACTAGAGGTACAGCTGCTTCCTTGGCTGCTGCCAGGGATATTCCTATCTTAGAAATTTGTCAAGCAGCCACCTGGAGAACAGTCCATACATTCACCAAGCATTACTCCCTGGATATCCAGGCTAGGAGTGATGCTCGGTTTGGCACAGCAGTATTTCAGAGCCTTTTCCCAAAGTAGGTTCTGTCCCTCCTCCATGGAGGTACTGCTTGGTAGTCTGCAATAGTCAGAATACAGCAGGACTTCATGTTGTTTGAAGAAAAAATTACTCTCCTTAGTAATGTTGTTTCTTCTAATGGAGTCTTGCTGTATTCTGACCCCCCCCTTTCCCTCTCAGAACCTGGTTTTTGGGATGTGGGTGGGCAGGAGCAGTGTTGGCACCCTAGAGGTGCCCCCTTTTTCACCCTTCTTTATTTTGAGTGTGTGTTGTTTTGTTTTTTGAGTTTCCTGACTTGAGTCTTTGCTTTGAAACCAAAAAACCCTTTCTTAATAAATTTAGTTGCCAGTTGGCTAGTGCGAGTCTTAGTTTCCACACAGAACTTCTAGTGAGTATTGCTCGTAAAGATCTGACACTTGGAGTTTAAACAGCAGCAGACAGAGGCTTCAACCGAGCTCGCACTGAACATTCCATGCTGGCCATGGAAGTTAACTCTTTGTTCTCCGGGGTAGTTGAAAGGCAGGACCTAACTGCAATAGTCAGAATACAGCAAGACTCCATTAGAAGAAACAACATTACTAAGGTGAGTAATTTTTTTCTTCTAACCCATCCCTGCTGTCTCATCCCAGCACATGCACAGACAATGGCAGAGTGTGCTAGTACCACAAACTAGTATTGGCATTCTGCTGTTGCTTGCCAAGTGCACTAGGTTGTAGATATCAGAAGTAGCACTTACATTATGCTCCATTCAAAGGTAGAAGACTCATGTGGCATTCTAGTACAGACTACTAGCAACCTGCTGTTTGACATTAACTGTACCGTTTTTGTCAGCAAGAGGCTTTTAGTCTGTTACATTTCTCTAGCTGCATCTCTGATATTTTGGGAGACTGCGGAAGGGCAAAAGAGAATTATAATGTATGACCCACTTTGGTTTCTGGCGCTTTCCGTCCCTTTGCTTACTATTTAACCTAATATGTAGTCAGTACCATTTATGTTGTGTTGGTGCAACTGATAGACCCTTCCCCATCTTCTCTGCTCATTGAATCTCTTGAGGTGTGTGTGTGTGTGTGTGTGTGTGTGTGTGTGTGTGTGTGTGTGTGTGTGTATGTATATATACACAAGCCGTTTAATTTTTCCACACCTTTGTGTAATGTCACATTTCATTTTATTCCTTTTTTCCTTGCTGTATAGATTCCTAAGGGAAAGCCAACTGTTCATTTCCTTTAAAAAAAAATTCTACTTTGTAAGTCATTTAATGGCTCAACAAATTTTCCACTTTTTCTTTACATTGACTAATCCTGCCTGCATATCACACCTGCTGCTAAAACTGCCTGTACTTCTATGTTAAATTTGTTCTAGAGCTGAGCACTTCATAAATATTTCTTCCATTGGGACCATCAAAAAGCCTATCCTGTCTAGTACATGAAAAGGCTCAGTGCAGATTGCCCCCACTTCAGATGCTCGATACAGTATTGTGCTGCAATCTGTGTATAGTTTGTTTCATGGATTAACAATTGGGATATGCTGGGCATGGAAGTACATTTAAACATGGCATAGTTTTATGTAGATGCTTAAAAATGGAACAGAGCATGTTTCGATGTAGTTCATCTTGGTTAACAAAGGTGCAAGAATAAGTCTTCCAACATAATTTAGGGC
Source organism: Neoceratodus forsteri (assembly GCA_016271365.2). Lineage (NCBI taxonomy): Eukaryota > Metazoa > Chordata > Ceratodontiformes > Ceratodontidae > Neoceratodus > Neoceratodus forsteri. The sequence goes on along the minus strand of JADMNL010000030.1, from coordinate 160,069,302 downwards.
CTTTGCCACAAAATAGTTTCTGCTGTTGTGTGCCTATGGCAAACGTTGATAGGACCCTTACTGAATAAATTTTGAAAAGTTACCGTGTCATTTTGAACAGATAATATGAACCATTTTTCCTTGCTTAGTAGTATTTAGAGCTGCTACTTTGAAGTCAGCTGGTCACCTGTCAGACTGGTCTTAGTTCTTCCCCAGACAGACTTGCTTTTTGGTTTCTAATCCATGTTTGACTAGTGTGCTCTTTGAAGAACATTTCTCTGACTGGTCAGCTCTATAGGTTTAAACTTGATTCTTTGGACCCTTGTTAACGTTTAGCACTTGGCAACTTGTTTGAGATCTTGACCGTTGATCTTAAATCCTATATCTGGACATGCTCTCTGTTAAGCAATCTGATTGGATGGCATTTTGCTACAAAAATATCCAATCTGATTGGATTTTATGGCTGAATAAATGTGTGGTTGGCCCTTCTGTCTGTTTTGCATTTTGATTTTTTATTAAAGCTACAGTTATTTTTCTTTTGACACAGAACCATCATGCTGTGCTGACGAGGGCATAGCATTACTTGGGGAAGAAATCGGTAAACATTTTTGTGTTTAAAAACCAAAAAAGGTTTGCTTTGAAATATGGTAACTGATCAAGAGAAACCTGCAAGGGAGTTGTTTTTAACTAATGAATTTCTTCATGCTTACAGTTTTGCCAAAGGAGCAAGGGGAAAAACCCATTGCTCACAAGACATGCATGTCCCCATGTTTTCTAAATGCATTAAAGTGAGATTGCTGTCCTGAGTAAAATTCTACCAAGGAACCCCCACTGTAGACCGAAGAGCCACAGTGATCAGCCCGGCCTTTCAATGCATGCCGCAGCCAAGTCCTAGTGTACTGAACTAATCAGCATCCAGCTGAAAGCATGAGAGAAGATTGGGCCAAAATAAACTCCTATAATAATCTTTTATTCACGATCCCCAGCGCCACATTTTTTGTGTTCATGAAGTTTAAACCAGCTCCCGTTTCCTTCTAAATGTAACCCAGTTGTTGCTTACAGGTTACGTACGTCTTGTAACAGACATGCTTCTGTATTGCCTAATTTTGCCTAATATTTTTTTATTTTTCACTTTTCTACCTTTATCTACTTTAAATAGGGTGGAGTTAAATACCATTACTAGTATATATCTGTGTAGTATATTGTTGAAAAATGTTACTTTTTTTAGTACTGTAGTTTTCCCTAATCGCTGTTGACATTTTTATTTCAGTAGAAACTTCTAAAATTCATACATGTTCCCACTTCAGTACAGTTCTGCGTTGGATTAGAGGTTATTATGGAAGCATATTTTGGCTCAAAGTTGAATTCAGTTTTGTTTGGTCACAGTGCTGCTTTTTATGTTTTGTGCCTTTGAATGAAAAGGGTTTATGTATAAATTTCACGTAAGACCATTCAGAAGTGCCATTGTCTAGGCCAAGGCCTGCATAAAGAACTGTATATTTTTATTTCTAACTACATGAATTAGAACAGCCTAATCAAGCTTGTACTTTATTTCCATGTGGTGATTGGTTTGGTAGAATTTAACATTTAACATTTTTTCCTACCTTTCATTAAAGATTCTCTGTCACTGTGCTGGTCTCAAGCCTCCCAGCATTCTGACAGTAGTGCTGTAGTTCTTGTTGAAGAGAGCAGTCACTCCAGACAGGCTCCCAGATAATTTGACTGCCCGTTCCTGACAAGTCATCAGTTGCCACATCTCATCACATAGTGGGAGGTGGGTTGGGGCGCCTCTCACCACTTCCAGCTCTGACAGTCTGTTATAGCAGACAGGTAGGTGCGGAGAATGTAAGATTGGGCCTCAGTCTGTCATCTGTTACAAGTTCGAAAGAAATTGAACATTCCGAAGCCAAAGCGTGGAGGTTGACCAGACATCAACAGAGATGCAGCAGTTGGGAGTTCAAAAGCTGCAAACTCTGAATGCTGCGATCGAGTGGGTTCCCACACCACTGTCTGCATGTTCTACAGGTGCAGTCTTGGGAGGTCAAAACTGCACTTGGCCAAGCAGCCATCTTGGTACAGGCCGCACATGCTCTGTCCCTTAAGTCCTTCTCCACATTGGTCAAGGACCATGTCCTACGGATAAGGACTGACGTTAACACCACAATTTATTACATAATTAAGGTGGGGCAAGAACCTTAAAAGTGCAAGGAAGCACTAGAAATTTGGGATCTGGCTGTTCTTAACATTTACATCTCTGCTGTGTGTACTGCAGGGAAGGACAGTGTACTGGCAGACTTGCTCGGCATGTGACTCCTGAACCAAACTGCTGTTTTCAGTTTTTAAGGAAGTTGGGTATTCCAGAGACTGATCTTTTTTGCCTCATCGGAGAGCAGCCCATCATTGAATAGCCCCAGAAGATGCTCATGGCATGTACTGAGAAACTTTTTCCTTTATGCTTTCCCACCCTTTCCTTTGATACAGAATGTGTTTCTGAAAGTGATAGTGGATCAAGTAACCCTGATCCTAATAGCACCAGACAGCCATGGTAACCATTGTTACTCCAGATGTCCAAAACCACTCAAATCTGCCCAAATTGAGACCACCTTAGAATCTTGAAAGGCCAGTTGAAACATCAAGACTTGGAATCCCTCCAACTGAAGGTACAGTTCCTGAAAAGATGCTGTTTTCTAAGCTGAATCTCTACCCAGGTTATAGATGTCCTTATAGTAGCCAGAAAGCTGTCCACATGAAATGCTTAAAATTCAAAGTGGAAAAGCTTCTTAGTCTGGTGCAGGAACAATTCCCCTTCATCCAAGAATTCAGAGATTGCCCTAATATTGGAATACTGGTTACATTTAAAGTCTTTGGGCTTAAGGCTATCATCTTTTTTTTTTTTTTTAAAGCCATAGAGCTTTTTATCCTCCTGAGAGCCCTGGCAAGTGGCTGTGGTCTCTCTCTGCAGAGTTTTTCTCTCTTCTGCTTCCCTGCATAACCGTATCGTCGACCCAGTCAGTCCCCTGTGGATTGCCCCTTGTCCTCATCTGGTCCACAGCGGGAGCGGCCTCCACCAGCAGTAGAGTCTTTGGTCCTTGTTCTGGTGGATGTTGGCAGGCACATGGTGTGCCACAGCTGGCCAGAAAGCTAACTTCGTCGTTGAGGTCTCACTTAAGGTGGTCACGCTTGACCTGGAGGTGTCGCCGTCAACACTGCTTGACCGCTCTGTTCTCAGGCAAATAGAGGCACCACTGAAAGCTGCGTAGGTGTTACGAGGAGCTCCTCTGACAACAGTAGGCCATTGCAGGGTAGGGTAGGGCTCTACTATCCAGACCTTCGATCCCTTGGAAGAGGCCAGTCACGTCTTCACTGGTCCACACTGTGCAGGTGCTACCTGTCACTGCCTCTTCACCCCTCTGGATGGAGCTGCCACCACCACAGCCGAAGGTGGGTGCTTTTTAATTGAGGAGGTTGCCAGACTAGTTGTCTGTACAGATTGCCCAGATGGTTTGCAGTGAAACGGTAGAGGGCAGTTTCCTCAGATGGCTCAGATCACAAGTCCATGGCCTCCTCTGGGACTATCCTCCTAAATTGGGGCTTGGTCGAGGAGCTGTCTGCCAAGCATGGTGAGGTGTCCTTCAGTGCGCTTCTCTGACTAATCTCGGAGTTCATGTCAGGCATGTTGGAACCAGACCAGAAGTGGGTTTAGTACCCCTTTATGGATATTTTGGATAGGGATGAATCCCTGGAGGTTGCTCTTCCCAGGCAATTGTGAGACCAGCCATGGAGCTTTGGCAACATCCTGTCCAGTACTCTGTCCACATGTTCTGCAAATATGCTGTCCTTACAGAGTCCCTTTTTTTTTCTGGGTACTTAAACCACCCCTCCACGGAGGTCTTGATGGCAGATTCTGTTTTCTGCAAGTCTGGAAGGGGGTGATGGTATGGGCAAGCCTCCGGACAAGGAGTCCCATAATATGGCTTGTGCTGCATAAAGGGTTTATGCTGCATTGTCCTTGGGTCTCAGACAGGCTAGTTATTTAGTTTTATTGAACGGGTAAGTGCACTAGACAAATCCTGCCTATTTTCAGGCACAACCCAAGGGAAGGGGATACAGATCAATGCCAACTGACCTTGAACCAGATTAAGCTGTTGGTGGTATTTTTGGTGAATGAGGGAAATTTGGCCAGGACACCGAGGAAATTCCCCTACACTTTTCGATAAGTGCCATGGGATCTTTAACATCCACCTGAACTACCACCAGTCCAGGCAGATGGGACCTCGGTTTAACGTCTCATCCAAAAGACTGCACCTCAGAAGTACAGCACTCCTCTCATGCTGCAGTACAGTGTCAGTACTGGGATATTAACCCAAGTGCCAGATGTGGGAACTGAACCCACAGCCCTCTGATCTCCCAGCCTCTGAGGTGAGTGTGCTTCCTACTGAGCCATTGACACTGCTAAATGCTTATGCCATGATTAGGTCCAGCTTCGGTCACTCCCTGATGGTGGGGTTTCAGTGCTATCCTATCCTCACCTCCCAGCTGACCAGCAGTCGACTGTGATGGTCATTAGGAATCGGGGTCAGTTGCAGGCTAAACACCAGCTCCATACGGCATTGGATATGGGGGATTCCTGTGCCCATAACATGACAGTGGTTGTCTTTATGCGTCACAGGGTGTGGCTGCATCCGTCCACCTTCACGGTGGACACACAGCACAAGCTAGATAATGTCCCTTTCCTGGGTACTGACCTCTTTGTCCAGAGGGTGGAAGGGCATTTCACTTGTATTGAAGTCTAATGCTACCTTGGATTCTGTGGTTATCGTCCCAGAAGAACCTGAAAAAGAAGCCTAAGAAACTGGCTTTCCAGTACCGGTCCTTTCAGTCGCAACCTCCTCGGCAGCAGCCCTAGTCACAGCAATACCAGGCTTGGCGCCCAAGCCAAAGTCCGGGGACCAGGGCCGTAAGCAAGGTGGGGCAGAGTTAGCGCCCCCCAGCCACAGCATCTGGTGCTCCTGCAAAAGCTGGCCAGTGACAGGTTGAGGGGTGTCATCCTCCACCTATCCTGACCCTGTCTGCACTCCCCGGAGGAGGTTGGTCACATCACTTCTTGCCACGTTGGTATGCCATCAAAATGAACAGGTGGGTGTTAGATGTAGTAGACAGAGGGCTGCCTTAGGATTTTGAAGCTCTCCTGTCTTACCGTCTCCACCTGCTTCAGGAACCCAGGGTGTACGCTCTCTGCCCTTAAGGAGGACATCGCTCAGCTCCTCATTAAAAAAAAAAAAAAAAAAGAGCAATAACCTGTGTCCTGGACGCCCTGGCCAGTCAGGGTTACTTGTCCAGGTATTTGTTTCGAAATCGGGCTAGTGCCCCATACTGGATCTGCACAGTCTGAACCAGTTTATGCAGAAGTGCAGGTCCAGATGGGCACCCTGAATATCATCCCTTCTAGAACAGAACATGTGCTTTAGCTCCCTGGACCTCCAGGATGCATTCTTCATATCCCAGTCCATCTGTCCCACTGCTGGTACCTCTGGTTCCAAGATGAAAGGGTACTGTGTCAAGCTATTGGGGTCAGGTCATGCCTTTCGGTCTCCTTAGTGCCCAGGGTCTTCACCAAGCGCACAACAATGGTGGCAGCCTATCTGCTGTGCCAGGGCGTCAGGGTGTTTCTTGCTCCAGGAGTCCTTTAGCATCCACAGCTATAGCAGTTAGCTGGCTAGGTGCAGCTGCCCTGGAGATATGCCTTTAAGATAATTAGCATAGTGAGCTTGGGCAGTCAGAAAAATGGGGAGTGTGCTGAGAGGGAGCAGCCTGAAGGGCTTCAGAATTTTTTTCTCTGCTGACTGAGCAACATTGCCCTAGAGGTGTCTCTCAGCTTTCCTTGTTGACAGCCCTTTTCTGCTTATCTTGATAAAGTTTTTCTCACAGACTTAATTTTTTAGTGTGCCGAGTGTAATTTTACTGTGTGTTACTGTTTTTTCGTTCCGCGGAGTTTCCCTCTGATTATTTTATATTTACCGCGATTGAGTATTCTTGACGATTTCTTTCATTGTTTTACTGCAGTTCCCCTTTTCTTGAGGGAACCGTTGAATTGTAAGTTTTTTTTCTGTATTTTATACCTCCGAAATCGCGGGTCCCTACCGCGAGGTGACAGTTTGGATTTTCAAACTTTGACAGTTATTGCTGGGTTCTCTGTGGATTGACATGTCTGAGAATCCCAGTACTGAAAAGAAATCTGGACCTACAGAATTTTTAAATAACTGTCTTCTGACGCAAGATTTTGACTAGCAGATTTTCAACAACCTGTGCCCTAGGTGTTGAGGGCCAGATTTTTTGTTCTCTGTACAAATTGGGTGAGAAACGGAGCAAAAAGACTTGAAAATTATGGCTGAGGAAAAATCAAAGGCTACCAATGAGGTGCCATCTAAATTTAATAACAATACAAATTCAAGCAGGGGTGCTGATGAAGCCTTCAAGTCCCAGCCAAAAAAAAAAGCTTCCAAAGGAGCTGATGAAGTTCCTCACAAATGTAAAAATAATAGACGCTGATGATCAAGCTGCTGATGAAGTGGCTAAATAGTCTGTAAAGACAAAAATGCTCCTGTACCTCCTGGGAAAGCCAATAGTGAGACAACAGGTAGCTTAAAACATAAAGAAAAAACAAAGCATATACAGCCACATTCTGCGTAGGGCTCCCAACTGTGCAAGACATGGCAAAAGCATGGCACGTCTTTCAGACTCTAAAAAAGATGGGGTCTATATTTACTGGGGCTGGTAAGCACTCTTACACAGTTCTCGCTTCCGGAGACTGAGGGTGATACAGACGAAGATGAATAATTTTATGATGTCCCCCGACATGAATTTGGAGGACCTAGAACCTAATATGTCCACCGACCCTCCTTTTGGAGCCTCCTCTGCTAACCAGGAGGATCCCTCCTCTATACTTACGTTTATCCAAAACATGCTAGATGTCCTGGACCTCCCTACTCAAGAGTCCATCCAGGATGAGGATAAGGATTATAGGGAGATGAAAGGTCTCCCACCCCCTAAGAGATTAGTCGTGTCTATCTATAATGCTTCCCAAAAAAACAAACCAAAAAAAAAACACGAAACTGCTTCAAACCCCCCACTTCTGTGGCAGGGGTTGACATGTGGATGGGGGGGTACCAATTATTAAAAACAATGCTGAGTGCCTGTCTGTACATCCCAGCCATGAGAGTATAGTACAGCAGGTAGCTTGTGAGAAGGCTGGGGTCTCCTTGTCATCCTTATCCCCGGACAAGGACTCCAGAAAAATAGATTTCATAGCAAAGAAAATGTAAACCAGAGATGCTTATCAGACTTTCTTCCTACATGGCTTTCACGGCCAAATATGAGAAAGCACTGTGGAATTCGGTCCTGGCCATTACCAGCTGTGCATTGGACACAATGGTACAGGAGCTGGTAGATGTGGCAAAAACTGCCCTGGAAGCTACGAAGCATAAGTTCCACACATGGCAAATGACAGTGATGCCACCTCCAGAGCTATGGCCCAGGCCATCTCTCGTGAGGCGCCTTGCCTGGCTTAGAACTACCAGTCTAACCCCAGATACCCAGTCTAAGGCCATTGATTTTCCCTGTGGAAAAAAAATATATATTGTTTGATTCCAGACTGCATGGAGTCGCTCCTCTAATCCCAAGCCTCCTGCCCTGCAGAAATCCCACCAGAGGGCAGTATGGGCAGAGGATATTTTCCCAGGCCCTACACTCCCTATCCCCAGTCTTCTCTTAGTACAGGGGTGTTTTGAGAGGGAGGGGCAGAAGGGGCCAAAGAAGAGCCACCTCTTCCCAACCAGCAGCCTCAGTCTAAACCCTGATATGAGTGTACAGGTCAAGCACAAGCATACCCAGGTGTCAAACCTCTAACCCCAACACAGGTGCTACTGTTGGAATTGGAGGTGTAAAAAACAAAAAAAAAAAACCTTCTAGCTCTGCAAGCAGTGGAACACGGAAAGGACATGGGCCGGTACTCCAGGTACTTTCTGACAAAGGAAAACTGGGGAGTGGCGACCTATCTTGGATGTCAGATATTTAAACAAATCTCTGTTAAAACCGAAATTCAAGATGGTCACTCTGTCACTAATCATACAGTCCTTAAAGCAGGGAGCCTGGCTAGCCTCCCTGAACCTAAAGGACGCTTACTTGCATATACCCATAAGGAGGTCTCACAGGAAGTTTCTCAGATTCAGACTCCCTTCGGGTCGCTGCAATGCCTGTTGGCCTGTTCTGTGCCCCAAGAGTCTTTACCAGGTGCCTGGCAGTGGTAGCAACACACCCCAGGAGGCTAGATGTCACTATCTGCCCCTATTTAAATGATTGGCTCATAGTGGCAAAGTCTTCTTGTCGGGTCAAGGAGTCCCTTTCCCTTACAGAGTGCACACTGGAGTCTCTGGGATTCCTGGTAAAACTAAAGAAGTCTCACCTGGAACCCACCCAGCTACTCACCTTCATAGGAGCTCAGCTGGACACCCAGAAAGGATATGCCTTCATCCCACAGGAGAGAAGTGAGTTCTCCTTCCAGTGGCAGGTTCTTTCGCCAAGGGACAGCCAAGATCAGCCAGACATTTCCTCAGGCTCTTTGGACGCATGGCTTAAGTGACTGCAGTGGTCCCAGGAGTCGAGTACAGGAAGCGACCCCTGCAAGCTTATCTCAGAGCTCGCTGGTCTCAAAGAAGCAACAATTTTTCAAAGCTGATAACCTGTGGCAGAGCAGTTCCTTCAAGCTCTGCTTCGGTGGAAGAACCCTGCAAATCTGGCAGCAGGGGTATCCTTCCAAGCTCCACTCCCACAGAGGTGATCACCACAGACAACTACCTCCTGGAGTGGGGAGCTCATCTGGACAGTGCCTCAGCAAGTGGCACCTGGACTCTCCAAGAGTCAGTTACACATAAACCTTCTGGAACTCAGAGCAATCTTTCTATCTCTCAAAGCATTTGCCCCTGTCCTATAAGGACAGACTGTATAAATTCGAACAGACAACACCACTGCAATGTTTTATATAAACAAGCAGGGTGGTACCAGATCAGGAATACTCTGTTCGGAGGCTCTGAAAATCTGGTCTCTCGCCTTCTCGGGAGTCTGCCTTTCTGCTAGTCACCTCCCAGGCAAGCACAGTACCCTGGCAGATGCTCTGTCGCATCAGTCAAGGTCAGAGTGAATGAACTCTGAACAAGCAGGTACTAGCCACAGTGTTCGGGCGGTGGAGCACACCAAAGGTGGATCTGGTTACCTCTCCCCTCAACTTCCAGCTTCCTCAGTACTGTGGCCCCCAGTCTCGGGAATGCTTCCCCTGGATACCTTGATCCTGGACTGGTCAGCGAGGTCCTATATGCATTCCCTCCCTTTCCCCTGATACTCTGGGTATTGTGGAAACTGGCAACAGCCTGCATCAGTGATTCTTTTGGCTCCGGATTGGCCCAGGCAAGCCTGGTACTCTCTCCTTCTCTCGTTATCCTGCAGCAGGCCCATTCTCCTGCCACCAACTCGCTCTCTGCTGACCCTTCTCCAGACAGGCGTGCATTATCCAGACATACACACACTCTCCACCTCAGGGCCTGGTTCTTGAAGTAAGAGTTTCCATCCTCTCAGTACTCTGAGCAGGTCCTTAATATCCCGAGAAATGCTAAAAAACCTAACACAGAAAAAGACTTGTGCAGCCAAATGGAAACTGTTCTCCCTCTGCAAGAGCAAAAAGGTCAATCCTCTTACAGCTTCAGACCCTCAGTTGCTGGATTCCCTGGTACATCTGCAGGCGTTGGGCTTGAAACACTCTTCTCTCAAGCTACACCTGGCTGCAATTTCGGCTCATCTTTCGGTGGGGAAGAAGGTCAGTTCTAGGGATGTGCATATGTTCTATCCGCACTTTCTGGCAGATCGCCTTCCCCTTTAAGTGGTGCCAGAATGTCTTCAGGCTGGCTCCTTCCACCCACCTGGGTAGTAAAACCCTTGGCTCCACCCCGTGACGCCAGATCTTCCTTTCTCCTGGAAGGTACAGGTTCCCTCCTTAGTGCTCCCGCGAGTGGTAGGCCCTGGCTCTCGAATTTTTGGATTTGCTTCCAGAACTTACCTTAAAACTCGTCAGAGTTTTGTCTTCGGTTCCTTCTCTCACTCCCGCAGTGGAAGAAAAGACTGTTCCCGGGTTTCGCCTGTGCCCCTGCAGGCAGAAGATGTTGCGCACCGACCTTCATGCCACATGCGTGTATTGCCTAGGACATGACCACAATCTGCAGGCTTGCGATATCTCAGTCTTTTTACTCGTCTGTTCTGGGCGACCATGCTGCCCAGCTCCAATTTGGGCAACCAGAGAAGTGTTACCCACCGGTCAAATCTATGGACACCTGTTCAGTGGTCTCCGTGAATGTGGGGTTTGCTGAGCAGCTTGGAACAGCTTAAGGCCTTCGAGGAGGAGGTGGCCCAGGCTGCGGCTAGTTCCTCTTCAGTTCAGCCTTTGTTCTGCTCCAGTTGGGCTCCACTTATCCGGCTTCCTTCAAAGAGCTGTGCCAGTCCCTCTCCAAGGGAGAGGGTACTTCTGGATCGCACATTCTGTGCTCTCGCAAGGAAGAGTCTAAAAAAAAAATAAAAAAATCAACGTCAACGCTTTTGGTATCTGGAGTGGTCTCGTTCTTTGGAGACTCCGGTTTCGACTTCTGTCGAAGCTGTGGCCGCTGGTTTCATGGAGCCCCTGTCAGACCAGTTGGCTGAGACACCGGTCGATGTGGCCAAGATTTTCCTCAAACTGATCGACAGGTTGTTGTCCGAAGAGGCCGATAACCCCTTTTTTTTTATTTTGGACTCTGGTGCTTCCGGTATCCTCCGGGTTGGCTCAGCCCGCCGGCTGAAGACTCTGACTTGGAAGAGCTGTGTGGCTCCCCAGCTTCTTCCAATGTTCCCTGTCGACCCCACTGATGGTCGAGATTGATGTCTTGGTCTTTACCCTCTTGAGTCGGACAGATCTCACTGTCACTGGCGATCTCGTTCCCAGCATCCTGGAAAGCGGCAATGCCGCTACTCCTCTTCGTCATCCTCGGTCGAGAAGAGGCTCCGGCGCAAATTGCGTCAGCGTTACGAAGACTTAATGTGGCAGCAGCTGGTCTTGTCCAGTCCGAAACCGACCCTGGTTTGTACCCCGGCTGTAAACTGGCTGTCATCTGAATGGCCGTCAGCTCCCGCCATCGTCACCCCGTCGGAAGTGCCAGCGCAGGCGTATCGAAGCAGGCTACTCTGCCAATCATGGTATAGCGCCACCTGAACAGCGAAGTCTGGAAATCCAACCGCCCAAAGGCGGGTTGTATGGCGACTTGGGTGGACGCCCACTGCCCACCGCGGACTCCTCAGAGTCTGAAGACTCCCTGATGCACTCGCATCCCATTGACGTGGAATCCTCGGGTCGCTCTCCATGGACGAGGGACCCACCCTGACCACCTTTGCTCTGTTTGTTTGGGTTCAAGTGGTCCAGGTCCAGACGGACAACACCACGACCATGTACTACCTCAACAGACAGGGCGGGATGCACTCCGTGCCTCTGTGCAAGGAAGCTCTTCGCATATGGTCTCTCGTGCTCAGCCAGGAGCCTCGAACAGTCAGGCTGATGCCCTCAGCCGGATAGGCGATGCATCTCGCTAGTGGTCTGTCCTGCCGGAGATGGTACAAGACCTGTTCTAGGTACGTCGATATGTTGTTCAATCCACACTGTCTGGCAGGTTCCTTGCCGCTTCAAGATGGGCTGGAAAGTCTTCAAGCTGGCTCCTCCCACCCACCCAGGTGGTAAAACCCTCGGCTCCGCCCCATGATGCCAGACCTTCCTTACCGCTTGGAAGCTCAGGTTCCCTCCTTAGCGCTCTGCATTTGTAGGCCTGGATCCTAATCTTTTGGTTTTTCTGAAAATTATTTTAAAGTTTACAAGACTTAAAGGGACACTGTCAGCTTTGCCCCTTCGTATTTTCAAAATGCAAGCGCTGTCTCTCTTGGTACATATCTGTCACACACGTGCTCTAGAACTCATCTATGTATACAGAATTGCAGCTTTTTTAGTAGTTTTCCGAAAATTTGCTTAAATATTTGGACGCGCAGTCCGACGGTAATTTACCGTGTCCCGGAAGTACATGGAGGTCTGGAACACGCGTCTGCCCCGCGCACTGTCCCAGAATCTGATTTTTCCAGATACATACTCTAACAGTACACTAAGCCAGTCCCTTGTGTTTAAAGTGCTGTTGGTATGGCCGCCTAAAAAAGGAGCACTGCGAGGTGTATAATTCTGATTTTAATATTACAGCCGGAATCCCGCGTATATGCTTGAGATGCATGAACAGAGATCTCGTGCATGTGCAGGAGTGTGATGTTTGTACGTATGCGCGGGATTCCAACTGTAATATTAAATCGAAATTAAACACCTCGCAGTGCTTGTTTTGTTAGGTGGTCATACCAACAGCACTTTATTAAAACACAAGGGACTGGCTCAGTGTACTGTTAGAGTATGCATCTAGAAAAAACACATTTCGTGACAGCGCGCGGGGTGGACGCGTGTTCCAGACCTCCTTGTACTTCCGGGACGCGGGTGAGTGGCTGTCGGACCAAACGTCCAAATATTTAAGCAACATTTCGGAAAACTACTAAAAAGGTTGCAATTCTGTGTGCATAGAGGAGTTCTAGAGCACATGAGTGATATGTGCTAAGAGGCACACTGCTTGCATTTTTTAAAATATGAAGGGCAAAGCTGACGGTGCCCCTTTAAGTCTTCTACTTCTCTCACAGCTGCGATGGATTCAAAATCTACTCCCGGCTTCCGTAGATGCCCTTGCAGGCAGAAGATGTCTCGGACCGACCTGCACGCCATGTGCATTTGCTGCCTGGGCTTGCTCATGATCCGCAGGCCTGCGATCTATGCAAGTCTTTTGCGCCTTCGGTTCTAGAAGACCACGCTGCCCAACTTCAGCTGGGGCACCCCGAGAAACAGTTTCCGTTGGTGAATTCGAAGGAAGCTCATTGGGCGGTGTCCGTGGCTGCGGACTCCGTGGAGCTGCTGGAGCAGTTAATTGGCCTCGAGGAGGAGGTGGCCCAGGCCGCGGCTTCCATTTCTTCGGTGGCGGCGTTTATCCCACTCTCCTTGGGCTCCTCCTACACTGCTTCTTTTAAGGAGCTTTGTCAGTCTCTCCCCACCTAGGGAGAAGGGCCATCAGGGACTCGCACTAGTAGGTCGTAGAAAAAGGAACCGAAAGGTAAGTCCCACCATCGACGTTCGTGGGCGCGGGAGAGATCTCATTCCCTGGACCGTCTGCTTTCGACTTCGGTCGAGGTTGTGGCTAAGGCTGCTGGCTTTGCGGTGTCCCAGTCGGGTCAGCTGGCCGAGACACCCATCAAATTGGTCGAGATTTTTTTCGACCCGTTAGACCGGTTGTCGACTGGAGAAGCAGATAACCCTTCTTCAGCAGTCCCCGTGGTTACAGAGGACATGCCCGTGCCTCCTGTGCCAAAGTCCCCCGGTCAAAGAACCTGAACAGAGGGATGAGCGGGTTTTATCCGCCCCCTCTTCGACCCACCATCGGCGACCCCGACTGTCTCGGTCCTCCTCAGTGTCGGGTAGGTCCTGCCAACATCGGCGGTCTCAGTCCCAACATTACAGAAAGTGGTGTCGCCGATCATCCTCTTCGGAGGATAGGCTCCAGCGCAGGTTGCGTCAGCACTGTGAGGACATGTGGCAGCAGCTCTTACTAGCCGGCAGCAAGCCGACTCCATCGCCTTCACCGGCCATTAAGTGGCTGTTGCCCAAACGACCGAAGCAACCTCTCGCCATCTGCTCTATAGTAGAGGAGCCGACTCTGGCACAGGTTGCTTGGCCGAAACTGGCTGCTCCACCCATTGTGGTGGAACCACCGTCCCCGCAGCCAAAGACTGGAGCCCCGACCAAGGAGTCTCGGTCGGGTCAGGGCTTGGCCCACAGGTTGCTGGTCACCCTCACTCCTTATCGGCCTTGGCAAGTGGAGGGTAGCTCAGGCACTTGGCAGCTGTTCACAGACTCCTCGGAGTTGGACGACGACTCCTTGTATTCCAGGCCTCTCAACCTGGAATCTTCCGGGGGTCAGTCAGTGGACGAGAGCCCATCCTCGTTCCTGGGAATTCTTCGGCTCATCTCAGAGTCCACTGGGATGCAGCTCAAACCCATACAAAAACGGGCCAGATATCCCCTCACAGAGATTTTGGGCCAAGAGGATTCCCTTACAGAGGCCTTCCCTGTAGCCGAGGCCATTGTTGGCCCGGCATTGGAGTTGTGGCAGCGGCCTGCATCCTGTACTGCGCTTTTGGCCAGGATGGTTCGCAAGTACACAATTCCCACCGGTTCCCTCTCCGGCTTTTCGGAGCACCACTCTGCTGAAGGGCTGGTAACCAATAGTCTTCCGGCGCTCTGGAAACACTAGGGATGTTGAAAAGCCCCCTGATAAGGAGTCCAAAAAAGCTGGACTTCTCAGGGTGCAAAGTTTACACTGCCTTCTCCCTAGGTCTTCGACAGGCTAGTTCGTCCTTGCTGATGGCACATTTTTTTCACCCGCCCTTATGGGTTCCCTGGATGAGGTGCTTCCTCGTCTCCTGGCTGACCTTCAAACGACGGTCAAGCAGGTGCGGGATCAGGGAAGGGCAGTGGCCAGACTGCTCCGAACTGCCCTGGACATTTATTTATTTATTTATTTATTAGTGTAGTCAGTTTACAACCTTTGAGCCAACGGCTCATTTACAAAGGTACCTCGTCAACAATGGTAGATAATACAGTTAAAATAGAAAGCAGAGTACATACAAAGAAGAGCATCAGTATAAACAGACACACATTAATGGCACCTGGTTACAGCAAACATTGGTAGAGTAATACAGAGCAAAAAAAAATGGTATAATTGACAGCAGTAGCTGGGTAGCAGGTAAGTTATGCATAGGTAGCATAGGGAATGCAACGTGGTTCTACCCATCAGTAGTGATACAGTTGGTAGAGGGAAAACAATTGAAGTAGTGAGGTTGTTAGGAATAAGGAGGGAGGATGGAGCAGCCCAGGGGCATTGTCGGGGGTTGGGGCATCCTTTAGGCACAGGGAGCAGCAGCTTGCTGAATAGCTGGCTTTGAGGGCATATTTGAAAGTGGAGATGGTGGGGTATCAGTGATGTCCCGGGAAGATTGTTGTACCATGCAGGGGCTCTATGGCAGAACGATCTCTGACCAAGTGAGGTCCTAGCATGAGGAACCAGGAAGGTGGCTTTGCAGGAGGTCCGGTGCTGACAAGGGCTGTGCTGGAAGGAGGGAGGAAGTCAGCCGGGGAGAAAGTCCAAGTAAGTTTTTTGAAATGATGCACGCTTGGTATAGTAGGCGTTCATCGAGGTCAAGCATAGTTGTAAGGTCATAGAGTTGGCAGGTATGGAGTGAGCTTGGGGCCTGTGATAAGCCTGCAAGCCTTATTTAGGAGGAGGTGAATTTGTTGAGGGCCGTCCTGTTGGCAGCCCCATAGACAGGCAGTCCATAGTCCACCAGGGAGAGTATGGAGGAAGTAACCGCAAGCCGAGGGCATCGGGGAGACAGTTTTGTACAGTGCAGGATACCGAGTCGGATATTGGTTACAGGCGAAGCGTCGATGTGGGTATGGAAGGAGAGTGCTGAGTCAAATAAGATCCCTAAGTACTTATAGGATTGGATTTGTTCAAGTTGTAGTCCGGAGCCGGAAAGGATACGGAGAGGGGAGTTGGATGATTTATTTTGCGGGTGGGCGAAGAGCATGGTTTTCGATTTTTTTTTTTTTAAGATTTATGACCAATCTATGCTCTTTAAGCCAAGCCTCAGCGCCATCAAAGGCCCTTTGTAGGGAAACCTGGAGGGTTGTGGGGTTACGGTCAGTGGCAAAGAGGACGGTATCGTCTGCGTACAGCAGTATTTTCCCAGGGCATGCACTGGGCAGGGTGTTAAGATAAAGCGAGAAGAGAAGGGGCCCCAGGATGGAGCCCTGTGGAACCCCTGAGAGGATCGACATGGGGTCAGAAAGAGTCCCACCAATTTTGACTCGTTGGGGGCGGGCGGAAAGGTAGCTGGAGCACCAAGCCAGTGGTCCAGAGGCAAACCAGTGTGACAGAGGGCTTCCAGTAGTAGGGGTGGGAGCACGTGTCAAAGGCCTTTGATAGGTCAAGGAACACAGCCTGCCAGGGAGCCAGTATCCAAAGAGGAGTGAAGGAAGGAGTTAATCTAATGAGAGCAGTGCTAGTACTATCCGCGGGAAGCCGTGCTGTTCAGGGCAGAGGATGTTGTATTTGGTCAGGTATTCAGTTATTTGTGCAGCAACTAGTTTTCCAGTGCCTTGGAAAGGGGAGGGAGAATGGAGATCGGTCGATAGTTCCCAGCTAAGGACCTGTCACCCCCTTTATGGATCGGAGTAACCGTTGCAGTTTTCCAGGAGGAGGGGAATTGTCCCAGGCAGAGGGATTTGTTAAGAAGGCAGGTGAGTGGGGTGAGGACTTGATCCAGGACCAACTGGAGAATTTTGTGGTCCAGGGAGACGCCACTGGGACTGTTGCCTTTTAGAGCACGAGTCAGGTGCAGTCTGGCTTCCTGGGTAGTAACCCTACGAAGGTGGAAGCAAGGGCGATGGAGCCTCTTGTGCCCGGTCAGTAGAGGCCGCAGTAGCCATGTGCCCGGAGCTTGGCTGAGGATCTCCACCTTCATGGCAGATACCCAGCGCAAGCTGGCAGACGTTCCCTTCCTGGGCACTGACTTGTTCGGGCTGGGGGTGGAGGGCCATCTCCAGAGGATCGAAGTCTAATGCCACCTTGGACTCTTGTCACGTCTGCCCAGAAGGACAAAGGCCGCCAGCAGCAGTGTAAGCCCTTCCACCCCTGCGGCATGTCCGGCCCAGCAACAGGGCCTCAGGCTTATACTTGCCGCCCCAAGACCGAGTCTGCTGCTTCCTCCAGCAGGAAGCCTGGAGGGGAAGTGTCCAGGCGGCCCCTTGGCCGGCCCTTCTTCCAAGCCTGCCCAGTGACTGGTTGAGGGGTGCCACCCCAGCCTCGTCACTCCTTCCCTGGGTCCCCTGTGGGGGGATGGCTCCGTCACTTCCTTACCACGTCGTCCGCTATCACCATGGACCGTTGAGTGCTGGAAATGGTGGGCAGGGGTCTGCCTCTTAAATTAGAGCGAACCCCACCCTATCGAGGAGTCGCCGGGGGGGGGGGGGGCTACCGGTTCAGCAGCCTTTCTGAGCCGACATAGCTCTGCTCCTCCAAAAGGAGGTGATCAGAGAGGTGGCGGATTCTCCAAACCCAGGGTTTGTGTCCAGGTACTTCTGGTCCCAAAGCGAATGGGGGGCTGGCTCCCCATTCTCCACCTACCGACCTGAACAAGTTCCTAAGGCCGCGCACCTTCAGGATGGTCACTCTGGCTGAGGTGATCCCATCCTTGGAACTAGGCATGTGGTTCTGCTCTCTGGATCTCCAGGATGCATTCTTTCACGTCCCAGTACGTCCGTCTCATCAGCAATTCCTCCGCTTCAGAGCAGAGGGATCACTTTACGAGTTCCGGGCCATGCCCTTCGGCCTTTCTCCAGCTCCCAGGGTCTTCACCAAATGCATAGCATTGATGACAGAATTCCTGTGGCGCTGAGGGGTCCGGGTGTACCCTTACCTGGATGACTGGCTGATAGCAGCCCCCTCCAGGTTGGAGGTGGAGCGGTCCAGAGATCTGGCCCTCCAGGTCTGCTCTCAAATTGGCCTCCTGATCAAGGCCAAATCGGAACTTGTGCCATCGCAGGTGGTTCACTTCATCGGGGCAGAGCTCAACTCCCTTCGAGCCAGAGTCTGTCTCCCGGTGGACAGGGCCGAGGTCCTTTCCTCCTTTGCCCAGTCATTTCTGGTTAGGTTCAAGGTGCACCTGGCAGCCATCTCTGCTTATCGGGCGCTGGCCGGCAAGCTGTCGGTGGCGCAGGAGAAGGTGGTTTAGCACATTTTCAAGGACCTAGATCACATATCCCATTGGGTGTGTGAACCACCACCTCCGTGGGATTTACTGCTGTTATTGGCCAAGCTCATGGGCAAGCCGTTCGAACCGATGCACAGCTGCAGCATCTCTCATCTGTCGTGGAAGACCGCCTTCTTGGTGGCTGTCACGTCAGCCAGAAGGATTGGGGAGCTCCAGGTGCTTTCCATCAAAGCTCCGTACCTGGTCTTCCATAGGGACAAGGTTGTCCTGCACCCCCACCTGAAATTTCTCCCGAAGGCGATGTCGGAGTTTCACCTGAACCAGGTGTTGACTCTGCTGGTGTTCTACTCCAGTCACACCTCGGAGGCAGAGTACAAGCTCCATACTTTGGATCTGAGAAGAGTGCTCGCTTACTACAAAGGGCGTATGGTGGACGTTCGGGGAGAGGTTCGCCAGCTGTTTGTCACCTACACTGAAGCCGCACCTGGAAGACCTGCAGCAAAGCGAACGATTAGCAGGTGGATCACTTTCTGCATTGATCTCTGCTATAGGTTGGCAGGTAGGGAGCCTCCCGTAGGGCTTAGTGCTCATTCCACCCGTCATACTGCTGCGTCGGTGGCTACTTCTAGGGATGTCACTATCCAGGAAATCTGCAGGGCTGCTACCTGAAAGTCAGCACACACCTTAATTTCACATTACCACATCGATCTTGAGTCACACCAGGATGCTGGTTTTGGAACCTCGGTCCTCCAGTCCCTGTTCCCTAAGTAGGGGGTGTGCGCCTTGCCTCCCTCCCTTCTTCCGGAGAACTGCTAGGAATCTGCCAGACAGTGTGGATGGAACAACATATCCACGCCCCTAGAAATACAGGTTACTCACCTGTAACAGGAGTTCTAGGGGTGGTATGTTGTTCATCCACTCGGACCCAACCGACCTCCCCGGCTTTGGCACACAACCTGTCTTGCAGCGGGCTAGATTTGGCGTCTTGTGGCGGAGCCGAGAGTTTCATTACCCGGGTGGGTGGGAGAAGCCAGCTTGAAGACTTTGCGGCCCATCTTAAAGTGGCGAGGTTCCTGACAGACAGTGTGGATGAACAAACATATACCACTCCTAGAACTCCTGTTACAGGCGAGTAACCTGTATTTTCACATATGTGGTATCAAAGGGACACCTAGCCTCTAAATAAGACTGTTAGGGTGGAAAGAGCTGATCTGAGGTAGGGAAGATACTCCCCAGATGGCATTAACTAAAAGGAATGTGCCTCTGAGAGAAATTTTGCACATATTCACATCTTACTATTGCTTGGACATACAGGAAGGGAGGATGCTGGATTTGGGATTGCTATGCTTAAAAGCCTATTCCCAGAGTAATCCTAAAACACTCCAACCCAAGGGCTTGGAGTCTGACTAAGCTGTTCTAATTCAAGTAGCTGGATGGAAAAATTACTCTCAATAGTAACCTTTTCTAGTTTCTAGTGGATTAGAGCAGCTAATCGAACCTTGACTCTCCTGCCTAACCTTTTTTTTTTTTTAGGACACGATAATTAGGTTCTTCAGAATCATTATATTTAGCTATTAGTGATTCAAACAACATGAAGTCGTGCTGTATTCAGACATAATGCAGTTAGCCCCAGCATTTCATCCATCCGGAGAGGAAGGAGTTAACTCTGTGCAGAAGCATAGAATGTGGAGCTCGAGCCCTGTTTTCAACCTCTCCCTGTGGTACTTCCCAGTGTAACCACCAGATTCTTTACTCCGCCTAACAGTGAAGTCGCTCCGGAGATTTCCTCTGCTTGGTTCGGTACAAAAAAAAAAAAAAGCGTTCGGTTTAAACTGCATATTTTTTATTTTTGGATTTCCAGCCTCTGTCTACGGTACAGATAGTATGTAGGTAGGCAGTGACTGTGTTTTATTTTGGTTAAAGTGGAAATTATTTTCTTCAGTTTCTTGTCGGTCCGGTTTGGAACAGACTTTGTTTAATTTAATTTAAATTTTTCTGGGATTAGTGAGGTGTTCCGGTACCAATCGGTTTCAAAAGAACCGGACTTTTTGTTGGTTCTTTTAAAAAGCCTGTGACACAGTTTGTAACCGATCGGTTGTTTTATTACCTGGCTTGAAAGCTGCAATAGGATAATTTGTTAGGTTGGCCATGTCTGAGAAACCCAAGAAGAAAACTGGTCCCACTGGGTTTCAACACTGTACTGTGTGTGGGGAGGCCTTTAAGGCTGACTACCACCTCATCTGTGTTTATTGTCTGGGGTTTGACCACCTCAAGTCAGACTGCCAAATCTGTAAAAACTTTCCTAAATCCATTCTAGATAAGACTGAGTAGGCTGAAGGAAAGGGAGGCCGAGAAGTCCATAGATCCAGATGGCCAGCCTGGTTCGGTTGCAGACGAACCTGAGGAGGTGCCTGCTGACCTAGGCGATACTGCCTCGGGCAAAAGGAGAGCCAACCCAGAGGGTTGGTTCCGTCAAAGAAAAAGTGCAAGCCTGCCTGTTCGGATCCTGTATCCCACTCTCCAACCGAGAAAGAAATAGCCAAAGCGATTAGTATTGTCCAGTCGCTGAGACCGGTTCCGTCCGAATCGATATTGCCGGTTCGGTTGGATCAGTCTCCTCCGGATTATGACCCAAATGCTTATCGTGAGGAGTGGGAGGGAGACTGACTATCCCGGTGATGATGACGAAGAAGGGGGTCTGGATGTGCCCATTGAACCGGTTATCTCCCCAGACAGACCCTCAGGTGTCTCTCCTCCCAGGTTCTCTGAGTCGCCTTCACACTTTGTTCTACAAAAAGGTGGCACAAACCCTGCAGCTTCCCTTGGTTGAAGCTGCAGAGGAGGATGAAGAGCCTGATTTTGTGGAAATGATGGACATCCCCAGAGTGCAAAAAGCTGTCTATACCTCTTCATAAATCCCTGGGGAAAAGCACAAAATTTTACAAACCCTTAATTCAGTACCTCCTGTGGATAAGAGAATGGACAGGAGGTATTCCTTACCAGGCTCAGCTGCGGAATTCCTTTATAGCCATTGCAGCCATGTTGCGGTAGTGCAGGCTGCAGCCTATGACAGGGCTAACATTCCTTTGGCTTCACATCCCCTGGATAAGGACTCCAGGAAAGTGGATGCCATGGCCAAATAAACAGTATTTGGCATCCTCTTTGGGACTCAGGCAGGCTACTTATATGGCCTACACAGCCAGGTACCAGAAATCCAGATGGGATACAGTTCTGGAACTGGCTAAGCAGGCCTCTCCCCAGCTAGCCAAGGAGCTGGAGGTGGTGGCTGCTGATGGAATTGAGGCATCCAAAATGCAATTTCATGCTGCTGTGGACTCCAGTGATGTGGCTTCTAGAGTCATGGCTATATCTGTGTCTCTCAAAAGACATGCTTGGCTCAGATGTATTAACCTTTCACAGGATACCCAGACTAAGGCCATGGATTTTCCTGTAGTATGTAACACTGTTTGGGGAGCAGACAGAGGCTTACATGAAGAAAATGGATGAAGGCAGGCCACTCCACACAAGCAGTAGTCTAGGGGCAGGCCCTTTCAGAGGTCTTTTTACCAAGCCCAGGCTGCCTCTTCCTTCCCACAGAGGGGGTTCTTCAGAGGGAGGGAGGGGGATGAGCAGGGCTGCTCCCTCCTCATCTCGGTCTAAGGCTCCTGCCAAGCAGACACCCTGATGTGTCAACTCAGGTTGACTCCCCATTTCCAGTAGGAGGCAGGCTGGCTTACTACTTCCAGGCCTGGAAGTCTGTGACCTCAGACAAGTGGGTCCTGGAAGTAGTAAGCCAGGGACTGGCCCTCAGCTTCAAACAATTTCCAAAAAGAAGGGCCAAGTCTTTTCCACCTGCATCAGTCTCAGAAACCCTTGCCCTAGAGGCAGAGGTTTCCTCTCTTCTAGCTCTCAGAGCTATAGAGAAAGAAAGTTCCTACTCAGCACAAGGGAAAAGGACTGTATTCCAGGTACTTCCCTACTCCCAAAGAAAACAGGGGAGTGGCAACCCATCCTAGACCTAAGGTATCTGAACAAACACATTTCAAAGCCCAAATTCAGAATGGTAACTCTGGGAGTAGTCCTTCCCTGTCTGAGGCCAGGGGATTGGTTAGCATCTCTGGACCTCAAGGATGCCTACTTCATATTCCTATCAGATGCTCCCACAGAAAATGCCTCCAGTTCGAGTTGCCTTCAGGCCATTATCAATTCAGAGCCATGCCATTCCGCCTAACATCCGCTCCAAGGGTGTTCACAAAGTGCCTTGCAGTAGTGGTGGCTTACCTCAGAAGACAGGGTATCACCATCTTCCCGTATCTGAACGACTGGCTTTTAGTGGGTCAGTCATCTTTACAGGCCAAGTCAGCTCTTCAAGCTATCCAGGACCTACTCGGCTCCCTGTGGTTTCTTCTCAGTCTTCCAAAGTCTGTACTCGAACCAGTTCAACTTCATATCTTTATAGGCATGGAGTTGGACACTGTACAAGCAAAAGCCTTCCTTCCCCTGGCAAGGTTAAAGGCCCTAGTGGATCTCGCTTCTTCCTTTCGACCTCTGGTCTCCTGCCCAGCAAGACAGTTCCTCCAGTTCCTGGGCCACAAGGCAGTTTCCACGGCAGTGGTGCAGGGAGCAAGGTTCTAGATGAGGGACGTTCAGTTTCATCTGAGGTATTTTTGGTCTCAGAAGGAGGATTCACTTACCAAACTGATTCAAGTGACTCAGACTCTGGTCCAAGCTCTCCAGTGGTGGCTGGACCAGGACAACCTCAGACAAGGGTTTCCATTTCTCCCTCAAGTCCCATCAGTAGTTCTAACTACGGATGCTTCTCTCCTAGGGTGAGGAGCCCACCTGGGAGTCCTGACAGCTCAAGGGGTCTGGTCTCCACAGGAGTCTCTCCTTCATATCAATCTCCTGGAGCTCGGGTCAGTTTTCCTAGCCCTGCAGAGCTTCTCGGATTCAGTCAAGGGCAAGGTGGTCCAAGTCAGAATGGACACCACCACCACAGTGTGGTACATCAACAAGCAGGGAGGCACTCGGTCCTCGGCCTTGTGCACAGAAGCCATGAAGCTGTGGTCTCTGGCCTATTCTCTTCAGACTTCTCTGGTAGCAGTCCACCTTCCAGTGAAGGACAACGTACTAGCAGATGCTCTGAGCAGAATTTCACAGGGACACCACGAATGGTCCCTGGATCCTTACATTCTGAAGGTCATCTTCTCCAGGTGGGGCACTCCAGAGATGGATCTCTTTGCAGCACCGGACAATCATCAACTTCCTCTTTTGTTGCAGACCTTCAGTCCTGGGGACGGTTCCCCAGGATGTGCTCTCTTTGGACTGGAAGGGCAGGTTTCTTTATGCCTTCCCTCTGCTGTTCAGAATTCTGATCAAGATCAGGACTCAACCCTGCACAGAGATACTGGTGGCTCCAGATTGGGCCAGACAGCCTTGGTATTCTCTACTGCTGTCCTTGTCAGTGTCACATCCCCTGTCTGTGCCCAGGACATACAATCTCCTGTCCTCCTCCCGGGGCAGATCTGGTACCCTAATCTCCAGTCTCTCCATCTCAAGGCCTGGCTCTTGACGAGTTAGGATATGCAGTTCTGCATCTTTCTCAGGGAGTTCTGGATATTCTGAAGGTCTCTAGGAAACTTTCCACTAGAAAAACTGACAACTCCAAATGGAAACGGTTTAGTATTTGGTGCTCTCAGAAAGTTATCCTGCCCAATTCTGCAGACATTTCCACAACTTTAGACTATCTAGTTCATCTCAATGGTTTAGGCCTGCCACTCTGAAGGTTCATCTAGCAGCTTTTCTCTGCATTCCTCTCAGCAGGGAAGGTCTCTTCCCTGGCATGTCATCCTGTTTTCAGAACGTTTTTCAAAGGTCTGGTTCACATTAACCCTCCCTTTAGGGAGCCCACTCCGCCTTGGGATCTTAATGTCTGCATAGCTCAGCTAATGCAGCCACCCTTTGAACCTCTGGCTTTGGCTGAATTGAAGTACTTGACCTGGAAAACTGTGTTTCTGGTAGCTATTACTTCTGCCAGGCGGATTAGTGAGTTACAGGCTCTCAGTGGAACCTGACTTCCATCTCCTTCCATAGGGACAAAGTGGTCCTCAGAGCCAGTAGGAAGTTCTTGCACAAAGTGGTTTCAGATTTTCATCTGAACCAGTCGCTCTCCCTGTGTTTTTTACTGACTATTCTTCAGGTGAAAGAAGGTTACACAGTCTGGATGTTAAGAGGGCCCTTCGCTACTATATTGAGCATACTAAGGCACATATAAATGACCGTCTTCAGTTGTTTCTCACTTATGGTGAAGTGGGGAAAGGTAAGCCTGCCACTAAGAACTATTGCCAGGTGGATTGTTTCTTGTATACAGTTTTGTTGTGACAAGTTGGGTAGGACACCCCCTTCAGGCCTGAGGGCTCACTCGACCAGGGGTACAGCTGCAGCCAGAGATATACCTTTGCTAGAGATCTGGAAAACAGTACATACTTTCACCAAGCATTACTCCCTGGATAGCCAGGCTAGGAGTGATGCTAGGTTTGATACAGCAGTACTGCAGAGCCTCTTCCCAAAGTAGGTTCTGCATTCCCTCCTCCATAGGGAACTGAACTGTTGGTAGTCTGCATTATGTCTGAATACAGCAAGACTTCATGTTTGAAGAACAAATTATTCACCATAGTAATGTTGTTTCTTCTAATGGAGTCTTGCTGTATTCAGACCTCCCCCCGCCTCCCCTCTCAGAACCTGGTTTTGGGAAGTGGGCTGGCAGATACAGTGTTGCACCTCAGGGGTGTACCTTGTACCCTCCCTCTTGGGTTGGGTAGATGTTGTTTTTCTAGTGTTTTATTTAAATATTGTCACTACCTTTCCTTCTTGGGTTCTCGACTCGAGTCTTTTGGGGCCCAAAAATAAATATTTTGCCCTTTGGCTATATTTTGAACAATTTCCATACTTTAGTAAATTAGTTGGCTTGTAAGCATCTGACTGTTACACTGGGAAGTACCACAGACAGATGTTTGAAAACCGAGCTTGAGCTCAACATTCTATGCTTCTGCATAGAGTTGACTCTTCCTCTCCGGGGCTGTTCAGGTGTTGGGGCTAACTGCATTATGTCTGAATACAGCAAGACTCCATTAGAAGAAACACAATTACTATGGTGAGTAATTTTTTCTTGCTATGTCACTAAAACAGTATTTTGAATATTTATATTGTTATAATTGGATTTGTATGTCTTTAGTCTCCTGGCCTCTACAGCTCAAATATCTACTGTTGGAATGCTGGGAGGCTCAAGACCAGCAGAATGAGAGGGCATCTTTAAAAAAGATTGTTTTGGAGCACCATGTACCTCGCAGATATGATGCACAAGTTTAATTGGCAGTTCTAATCCTTTAAATGAAAAACTGTTCGTACATATGTAACTTTTCCTTGTACGTAATCCTCAAGTGTGAGAACTGCAATGCAGAGCAGTTCTGACATTGAAAACACTTTTATGAAAGTGACGCCCAGATGTGCATAAATACATGATGAAGCCATTTGTTTTTCAGCTTGTGAAAGCGTTAAAATATTTGCCATTTTCCCAACTGCGCTTGAACAAAATAAGTGTCTTTGCTGTCGAGAGTTTCTAATATAATGCGTACTGTGAATGTGTTTATAATTACCTTTAGACATACTGAAGTAGGGAGGAGTGTGATATAATTGGGGTACTTCAGTAGAATACTGTGTGCAGGTGAAGCAAACTGAAAAAGTGGGTAATTCCATATTTGAATTTTTTCTTTTCTTTTTGGTGACCAGGTAAGGCCAGCAGGCACAAGTGCCTGTTTTCCAGGGCAGCCCGGGAGTACTGGTGAGGTTAGGTTAAGTGACTTGCTCAGAATCGCATGGTATGCAATTAAGTGGAGGTTGTAGGATTCCAGCCCAGGTCTGCTGGATGTACAGAGTCACTCTCATTCACAGCTCGTTAGGCTAACCACTAGGCTTTACTGCCAGCCATGCTTATTGGGATGATTTATTAGCTTTGGTAACTACTTTTAATTCTTCCTATTTCTGGCAGGGGTGAGCATAACATTGATAGTAAAGTGCCGGAAAAGATTTTTTTTGGAGCTTGGTTAAGGAGGATAAAGATTGGATACAAGTGTGTTTATAAGACTTTATGTGAACTCTGTAAGGGTAATTAGCTCTCTCACTACAATTTTCAGGTGAAGAACAGAACAAAGAAGCGCTGCAGGATGTGGAAGATGAGAACCAGTGAGATGTTATGGCCAACCAGAGACCCTCTCGCACCCTTTAGCCCCATCTCCCTCCACAGCTCCCCCAGTGTCACACTGAGAAGCCACCGAATTTGACTTTTTCCACTGGTTCTCAGAAATACGTCTGCCCAAATGGGCATATCGTTTTTTTGTTTGTTTTGTTTTTTATTTTATTTCACATGATTTCAGAAAATTGTAAAGGCATGGGTGAACTTCCTTGGATTTTTTTTTTACTGTGAAGCCAGCATTTTGGGTTCTCTAAGACACTAACAGAACTACTAAAGTTTTTCAGCATTATTTAACCCATCAATAGATTTTTTCAATATGTATTGAAATAAGATGGAACAGTAATCTTAAATGTCTAGTAGTAGCTGTCTCCCGTGACATCAGACATGTCTGCCATTTTCCATGTATGGCACAGTAAGCTTATCAGTGCGTAGCGGTGCCAAACTCTTGCCCTGTAGAGCATCTAAAGGTGGCATTTTGTTTTTAAACTGGCAGAACAAGAGATTGTACAGTCAAGCAAAAGGCCAGTTTGGAATTGCATACCGAAGCTGAAAACTATTTGTTGAATATAGTGATTTGTAGTGGTTTTGCTGTAGATGTCATGACTGTATTTAGCTGTTAAAATACTGTCTGCACAGACTTTGTTGCTGAACTCTGAATATAGCTGGTAACAGTTTAAAACTCCCTGGTAGCTCATTTTTGCCTTTTATTTACTTTCCCTTCTTAAAGCAGGTTGGTGTGGAGGTTGTATTGACAAAGCCTGCATGCGTGTTCAAAACATTTTCTTACTTTGGTTTCTTCTGTATCCTCTCCCTCCACCTCCCCATCTCTTGCTCTCTCACTTTCTCTCTCTCTCTCTCTCTCTCTCTCTCGTACTTTCTCTCTCTTCTCTTCTTTCTCTTTTGTTCAGTATGTGTAACTTGAAGCTAATTTGTACTACTGGATATCTGACTGGAGCCACAGATACAGAATCTGTATTGTTCTTACTGAAACACAGCATGGAATTAACATTAAACTTAAATAAAACAAACCTAAATTAAAATGCCAATACAAGTGTGAATTTTGTTTCTCTGCACGGTTTCAAGAAGTGAAACTGAAGGATTCCAACTGCTAAAATCCCCTGGTTTGCATGAGTATTGGCTTGTGGTTCATTGTCAGTTGGATTTGGTTGTACTGTGACAACTGCCTGTCCAGTTGAAGTCACTTATGGTGTAGACATGTAAACAGTCCCCGACAGGGTGTGGGTTTTTATGTGTTTTTTTGGGGGGAGGGGGCATTCCCAGGTTTGTTACGAGGCATGAGGTGTTTGCAAAGGTTACCTTCAGCACCTGGAAGTGGGGTTATCACATAACCAGCACCCTGAAGTGTCTTAATGCGCTTATAACCTGGGTAAACTGGAAAATAATTTAAAATGGGTATTTTGTCAAAAGTAATTAGTAAATAAAGTGTTCCCTCCCTACCAGTTATCTGTCTTTCTGCACATTCAGTAGATGGAGTGTTTATCATAAAATACAGATATTTAAACTTGTGCAGAATTTTGCTGGTTGAATGGATACCTCTATCCACACAATAAGCCTTAGTAGAGTGAGGGATTGTTTGATTTGTGGCAGGCTGACCAGCAAAGGTTTCCCTGGTAGGCAGGTAAAACCATAGGGGGGTGATTTTTCATGGTAAGAAAAGTAGCTCCAGAAAATGATAGTGGTACATGATTTTTTTTTTTTTTTTACACAAATGTGCATATACGTAAGGAGGGGATTACAAAGGGGGGAATCTTTTTGTTGTATAATTGTTAGGAAGTTCTTTTTTCAGGAGCTTAGCTGATTTTAGTGAGAAAAAAGCAGCAGCCACATTGTAGTGGAAGTCATGGATTTATTTAAAAAAAAAAAAAAGCAACATGTTGGTGTGTTCTGTCCTGATTGGTAGCACTTTTTTAAACCCATTAGTAAGCGTCTCACAAGCACGGCTGCTGACCAGTCAGATGTAGCAATTCTCTGCCCATTAATCCATGGTAACACCTCTGCATGGGGTTTCAGAATATTGAAGAAAAATGGAATGCCCTGGGTACCCTCCTATTTTTAGAAATAGTTCAGTTGGGGGTGGGGGTTGGGGTTGCCTGACCCAGACTTGTGCTTGGGAAGAGATGTAGGAACTATGCCAACTCCAAAAGTATCTCATTTTGGGTGTTCTTTATTTCATCACGGGTTCTGCCCCCCCCCCCCCGAGGAATCCCGATATATCAACCTGCTGGAGCTCAGAGCAGTCAGACTGGCACTGTCAGCCTTCCCTCCGCTCCGCTCCTTGTGGTGCAAGCCCAGACGGACAATACCACGACCATGTACTGTCTCAGCAAGCAGGGCGGCACGCACTCACGTCCTCTGTGCAGGGAAGCGATCTGCATCTGGACCCTCTTGAGCCGACTGGAGGCAGATCTCCTACCCATCCATGTGGCAGGAGCCTTAAACCAACTGGCAGACGTTCTCAGCCTTTTGGGCAAGATGTCACACAAGTGGGTTGTCCATCCAGAGGTAGTACACAGCCTGTTCTTCCACTGGGGTGAACCCCGGGTGCATCTCCAAGGAGAACGCAAAGCTGAGACTGTTTCATGCCCACCCCTCAGCAGGGCTTGCTGCAAGGGGATGCCTTCTTGAGGCTATGGACTCCAGCCCTCATCTATGCCTTCCCTCCATTTTTCTTGGTTCACAAGGTGATCCTCAAGGTCAGGAGGGACAAGGCACGGGTGATCCTGGTAGCCCCAGACTGGCCTCGCCAGTTCTGGTTTCCAGATCTCTTCAGCCTCAGCTCCAAGCCTCGGAGGCATTTTCCAGTAGGAAGGCAAGGGAAAATTGTTTAACCAGGAAAGGCACATCTTCCAGTATGCCTGGACCTTCAATCCCTGCACCTGACGAGCTGGTTCCTGAGTGGCTATAGAGTTCCAGGCTTTGGGTCTCTCTGAGGATGTATTCGCAGTCGTGGATGCATCCAGAAAGGATTTGACCTGGAGGTGCTATGCCTTCAAGTGGAAAAGGTTTTCCATTTGGTGTCAGGGCAAGGGTCTGGACCCTTTGTCCTGTCTGGTGGCTAGTATCCTCGACTACCTTTGGTCCTTGTCCAAAGGGAGGTCTAGGGTCCATGACCCTTAAGGTGCACCTGGCAGCCATCTCTGCTTACCGTGCACTGGCCAGTCAGCAGAAAGTGGTCTGGCATTTCTTTAAAGGCCTCAACCATATTTCCCCTCTGGTGTGTGAACCACCACCACCACCACCGTGGGATCTACTGCTGGTACTGGCAAAGCTCATGGGCAAGGCATTTGAACCTATGCACAGGTGTGAGATGTCACATTTGTTGTGGAAGACCACCTTCATGGTGGCTATCGCCGTCAGCCAGAAGGACTGGGGAACTACAGGTGCTCTCTGAGTCTCCCTATCTGGTCTTCCGCAGGAACAAGGTTGTCCTGTGCCCCCACCCGAAGTTCCTTCCGAAGAGGATGTCGGAGTTCCACCTGTACCAGTTGTTGATTCTGCTGATGTTTTACCCTAACCACACCTCGGAGACAGAGTACAAGCTCTATACCCTGGACCTGAGATCGCTCTCTTACTTTAAGGAGCGGATGGCTGAAGTTCGGGGAGAGGTTCGCCAGCTGTTTGTCACCTACGCTGAAGCTGTACCTGGCAGACCTGCAGCAAAGCAGATGCTCGGCAGATGGATTACATCCTGCATTGATCTCTGCTACCAGTTGGCGGGCAAGGAGCCTCCCATAGAGATAAGTGCTCACTCCACCTGCCATACTGCTGCATCGGTGGCTGCTTCCAGGGACATCCCTATCCAGGAAATCTGCAGGGCTGCTACGTGGAAGTCAGTAAACGCCTTCATTACCCGCTACCACATCGACCTAATCACACTGGGATGCTGGTTTTGGGGCCTCAGTTCTCCAATCTCTGTTCCCTCAAGTAAGTATCTGGGTGTGCGCCTTGCCTCCCTCCTCCCGGAGAACTGCTTGGAGTCTGCCAAACAGTGTGGATAGAACAACATATCCACAATCCTAGAAAAAGTTTACTCACCTGTAACAGTAGATCTGCGGACTGGTCTCTTGCAGTAGGTTATTACACTTGGGAATTCCACCAGGTGGCACTATCACACGGCAGCTTCTTCCAGCAGTCTTCTTCAGGGACCACCCACATGACATCACTTCCTCAGGCTCAGTATAAGTGTGGGCGGGCGGTCCCAGGTAGCCACTGTTCATTTTCCCGCCAGCTTCAGCCCGCACAGCAGCTAGCTCACTCTTTTGTGTTGCAATCTTTGACGTGAACTGGTACTCGAATTTTCTGCACTCTTCCAGACCTGTGAACTACTCGCAGCTACCCTGCTGCACCTTGGCCTCTTTTATGGCTGACAAGGCAGCTCTGCTGGGATGGACCTTGGGGACCCATGTTAGGGGTTGCCCAGCTCAGGGCTCGCAGTCCTGGCATAAGAGGGAGAGGGACTCTAAATCTTCACACTCCATCCACCACTGTTCATCAACAGTGGCCTCTCCTGCTCTTCCACATTCTACGGAGCGTTTTCTCATTGAAGGGCTGTCTCTCTCCCCCAATTGATGGGCCGTTTGCTCCTTCCTCGTCGGCAGACACTGGCATTGACTAGCACTGTTTCCTCGTTTATGGGGCTGCTTCCCCCATCAACGAAGCATTCTGTTCCTCATCTCTCGTCGACTGGACAGCTTCTGCCATCGACAGGGCGTCATGTTGTTCGTTCGGGGATGATTTCCCCCCGTCAACAGAACAACCCCTTTTGCACTCATCTGTGGGGATGGGTCCATCGTTGACTGCAGGGGCTCTGCACCCTGGGATGTCCCCTGTTGTGGGTTCCCCTTCCTGGCACCGGCACTCTCTTCCCATTTCGGCAGGGTTCCTGGGCCTCTTCTCTCCCCCTCCCCCCTTCCCCGGCTTTCCGGAACTGATGTGTTCTCTATGTTCCTCTCCCTCCCCTGCACTGCCCTTGGGCATCCTCCGACACTGGACTTCCCAGGTGCATAGCATTGCCCGCATTGTCCTTGAGGTCCTGCAATCTTTGGGACATGATCCATCTCAGGACCTACTGCCAGGTCCTGTGCCATGCCATTCCCCTCCCCCTGCCTAAGTGGCTTTGCCAGATCCGGCTGACTGCATGGTCCCCCCATCCCCCCCCCACCCCGGTTTATGAGGAGTCCGTGTACGAGGATCCGGACGTGGAGGATGCCTCTGACGTGAGCTTTCTGGATTATGGGGACCCGGATT
Organism: Neoceratodus forsteri; assembly: GCA_016271365.2. Taxonomy (NCBI): domain Eukaryota; kingdom Metazoa; phylum Chordata; order Ceratodontiformes; family Ceratodontidae; genus Neoceratodus; species Neoceratodus forsteri. Next base: position 160,037,834 of record JADMNL010000030.1, on the reverse strand, counting down.
CCACGTACTCAGTGTCCTCTGTTGGGGATGCTACCCCTCCTGCTGTGGAGGCCACTTCCCATGCTCCTGCTTTCTCTGATCTGCTGTTGCAGATCCAGGAGGTGTTTGGCTTCCCCTCTGTGGAGCAGGATACCCTTTGACGGGACATGGCTGCCTACCTCGACCTACCAGAGGATCCTGTGCTGGTCATCCCTCCCTCCCTTGATTCCTGCTTATTTGAACGCCATTGCTGCGGCTTGGCGTCACCCCTCTTCCGCTCCGCCTGCCCTGCGTGGGCCTGACCAGCTGTACAGGGCCCCGTCGGACCATCCCTATACCTATTTGTCCGACGCTCTTATGGTTGACTCTGTCATTACGGTGGCCTATGACCAGATTGCTCGGCCCCGCCACACCAGTTCAGTGTCCCCGGATAAGGAATCCCGGTGCCTTGATTTTCCTGGCAAGAAGGTTTACACCTCCAGTACCTTGCTGCTTCGCATTCTCAACTATGTGGGCCATATGGTCTGGTACCTCCGCACCTTGAGTGCCCCTGCCATGGTCCTGCTTTCCTCCTTGCCTCCCTCCCTCCCAGGGGTTGGCCCTGTTGGCACAGCCCCTGTCTACAATTTCCTCTTTTTCCCGTTACCTGCTACGGACGGTCTGTGATGCAGTCGACACCTCTGCCAATCTGCCACCAGCGTCTCCTTGCAGCGCCACACCTGGCTTTGTGTGTCTGGTCTGTCTCCTGACGTGCAGTTGTTGGTTGCAGATGCCTATTTCTGTGGGGACAGATTGTTTGGTCCGGGTACACAGGTCATTCTGGATTCCCTTCAGACTTCAGAACTTACCCTGCGGTCGGTCCAGGACCTCTACCGTGCCTCTCGGGGCTCTGTCCTCCTCTTCTGCTGGTGGGGTGTCCTGTTCCCAGCTCCCTTACCAGTGTGCATCCTGGGACTGTGGTAGGGCTTCCAGAGGAGCTGCCACATCTGCCCCTGCGTCCCGTGCCCGTCCCTCTGGGGGGGCCGGGGCTTCCCCTGTGCATTAGCTGCACCTCAGGGCTTCCCCGCCTCCTCTTGCAAGCCTCAGAGTTGCCCGTGGGTCTGGCTGCCCTTTCTTTGGAGGCTTGCTTCTCGATCATGGACGCTTTGCTCCTCCTTGCGGATCCTTTGGAACATCTGCTATCCTCCCTCGTGGGGCCCTTCTGGTGTTCCTTGCTGTGGGCTTCCTGGTGCTTCTTGCCCCGGTGCGCTCCACCTCCTGCCCTTGGGGAGCTGTACTAGATTTGGCTTGTCGCCATGGCCTTTTGACCCCTGCTCGTCAGGTTGATTCATTGGCATGGCCCTTTTACTCCTCTCCCTTCATGGAGTTTTCATTTCTAGGGACATGGATATGTTGTTCATCCACACTCATTGGCAGGTATCCTTGCCGCTTTAAATCTTGCCGGAAGGTCTTCAAGCTTGCTCCTCCCACCCACCCGGGTGGTATAACTCTCGGCTCCGCCCCATGGCGCCAGATCTTCCTTACCGCTTGGAAGCTCAGGTTCCCTCCTCAACGCTCTGCGTTTGAGACTGGTTCCTATTTCTCCGTTTGCGGATTTAAAATAAATTTTGCGAAAAGACTTCAGTCTTCTATCCCTCGCGGCTGCGATGGACAAATCGACTCCCGGATTTCGGAGATGCCCATGCGGGCAGAAGTTGTCTCGAACGGATCCACACTCCACGTGTCTACTGCTTAGGCCTTGAGCACGCCGCGGGCTTAGGCTGTGCTCATCTTTCTCGGCCCTCGTCCTCGGGAACCGTGCTGCCCGATTACGCACTGGGCGTCCGAAGCGTTTCCCTCGGTGAAGTCAAGGAGGCCCGGTTGGCGGTGTCAGCGGCGGTAGGGCTTTCGGCGGATCAGCTCGGCGGATGGTGCGCCCTCGAAGAGGGCGGCGTGGGCGATCTTCCTCGGCCGCGGCATTTATCCGGCTCTCTCTGGGCTCTTCTTCGCGGCTTCTTTTAAAGGCTTGTCTGTCCTCTCCACTAAAGGAGAAGGGGCTGCGTTTCTTGGGACCTTATTCTCGGTCAAAAGAGGGACAGGGGTAGAATCCCTCCATCGGCGCTCTTGGGAGCGGAAAGGTCCCTCTCCGGCCGTCGACCGTCGGCTTCGATCGATCACCGGCTTCGCCATCGGCCTCACGGTGCCCCGCCAGGTCAGTTGACCGAGACTCCCACCGCGAAGTCGAGATTTTCTCGACCCATTGACGGACTGTCGCCTTTAGCAGCAGATTCCCTCTCCCGGTTCCCGGGAGAGTTGAGGATCCGTGGGCTCGCCTGTGCCTCGGTTCCGGAGCCCTCGGATGCACCATCCGAGCGAAGGGAGTGCGGTTCCGGCCGACACCTCCCGCACCGACCTCGGAAATTCCGGACTCGGTCTCCGGACCTCTTGGTCCAGCCGATCCCACCGTCATAATGGCGGTCTCGGTCTCGGCACATGATAATGACGTCGCCGCTCGGCCTCGATCCTCCTCCCTCGGATGAGGAGGCCCGGTAAATTCGTCGGCGATGCGAGACCTTATGTTGCAACAGCTCCTCCTGGCGGGAAGGCCGACCCCGTCGCCTTCCCGGCCATTAAGTAGCTGTCACGGGGCGGCGACACAACCCCTCGACTTATCCGAGGCCTATACCCAGGCGGGTTGTTCGGCCAAAACCAGCTGCTCCACCGATTCCGGTGGAACCTCCGCCCACAGCCACCACTGGGGCTCGACCCAAGGATTCTCGGTCGGCTAAGGGTCTACCCCATCGGCTGTCAGTTACCCTCACTCCCGACCGACCTCGGCAGGTGAAGGGTGCCTCAGGCCAGAGGCAGCTCTTCGAGGACTCTTCCGAGTCCGAAGATGATTCCTCCTTTTTCTCCAAGCGACTGGACTTGGAGTCTTCAGGAGGTCAGTCAATGGACGATAGCCCGTCGTCCTTCCTAGGACTACTCGGCTCATCTCGGGTCCACGGGATGGAGCTCGAACCCGTTCCAAACGGGCCAGGTATCCCTCACGGAGATTCTGGACCGGGATTCTCCGACGGAGCCTTTCCGGTGGCGAGGCCATAGTGGGTCCGCACTGGAGCTTTGGCAGCGCCCTGCTTCCTGCCCTGCGCCTTCGGCCAGGATGGCCAGGAAGTATGCGGTCCCTACGGTTCCTTGTCCGGTTTTGAACACCCCTGCTGAGGTTGGTTACCGACAGCGTTTTCAGCAGCCAGCTAGCGCCAGGGATATGAACAAACCTCCTGACAAGGTCCAAGAAATTGGACTATGTCGGGCGAAAAGTCTACGCTTACGTCCTCTCTCGGCCTTCGTCAGGCCAGTTCGGCCGTCCTCATGGCACATTTTCTCATGCCCTGTTGGGCTCCTGGATGAGGTCATCCTCATCTTCCCGCCGATCTGCAGACTACGGTTAAGCAGGTGCGGGACCAGGGCAGAGCAGTGGCCAAACAGCAGCTCCAGACTGCTTTGGATATAGGGGACTCATGTGCCAGATCGGTGGCGCCGCAGTGGCTATGCGTCATGGCTTGGCTGAGGATATCCACCTTACTGCGATACCCAGCACAAGTTGGCGGATGTTCCTTTTGGGACTGACCTCTTCGGCCCTGGGGTGGAAGGTCACCTGCAGAGGATCGAAGTCCAATGCTACCTTGGACTCTGTCTCTTCCGCTCAGAAGGACAAAGGCCGCAACCGCAGCCTAAGCCCTTTCGTCCCTTCTGTGCCCCGGCGCCTGGCCCAGCAACGTCAGGGCCAGCAGGCTCGGCCTTGGCATCCCAAACCCAAGCCGCGGCTCCTCTAACAGGAGGCAGGAGGAAAAGGCCCAGGAGGTCCTCGGCGGTCCCTCCTCCAAGCCTGCCCAGTGCCGGCTGAGGGTGTCGCCCCATTCCGTCACCTTACCCCTGGGTCCCCCGTGGAAGGACAGGCTCCGGCACTTCCGTTCCGCCTGGTCCGCTGTTTCCACGGACAGGTGGGTCTTGGAGGTGGTGGGAAGAGGCCTGCCTCTGGAATTGAGCAGGCACCACCCTTCAGGCCGTCGCCTCGGGGCTGCGATCCCCAGCCTCACTGGCGGCTCGTCGAGCCGACATCGCTCTCCTCCTCAGAAGGAGGTGATAAGAGGTGGTGGACCTCCTTCAGACCCAGGGTTTGTGTCCAGGTACTTCCTGGTTCCGAAGCGGACGGGGCTGGCGCCCCATTCTCGATCTGACCCTAAACAAGTTCCTAAGGTCTCGAACCTTCAGGATGGTCACTCTGGCTCAGATAATACCATCCTTGGAGCAGCGGCGTGTGGTTCTGCTCTCTGGACTTGCAGGGCAGCGTTTTTCACGTCCCTATCCGTCCGTCTCACCAGAGATTCCTTCGCTTCCGGCGGAAGGATCCCTCTTGAGTTCAAGCCATGCCCTTCGGCTTGTCTCCAGCTCCCAGGTCTTCACCAAATGCATGGCAGTGGTGACAGCATTCCTGCGGGCGCCGAGGGGTCCGGTGTACCATTCCTGGACGACTGGCTGATAGCAGCTCCCTCCAGGAAGGGGCGGAGTGGTCCAGAGATCTGGCCCTCCAGGTCTGCTCTCAACTGGGCCTCCTTATCAGCGAGGCCAAGTCGAACTCGAGGCGAGCAGGTGATTCTATTCATCGGGCGCAGCTCGACTCTCTTGAGCCAGGCGCGGCTCCGCGGACAGGGCCGAGGTTCTTTCCTCCTTTGCCCGATCATTTCTGGTTGGGCAATTGCGCTGCCGGGACTTCCCTGCGCCTCCTGGGTCTCATGGCGGCTTGCACCAGCGTGGTCCGTTGGGCCCGCTGGAGCATGCGTCTCCCTTCAGTGGGGACTGGCCAGCCAGTGGTCTGGCGCTGCGATCCTTTGGACCAGCTTGTGTCGGTGACACAGGGGATGTGGAACGCTCTCCAGTGGTGGACCGTTCCAGATCATTTGCAGGAGGGCATCCGTTTCGTCCGCCCCGAGCCGACGGTCTCTCTATCGACCGATGCCTCTCTGATGGGTTGGGGTGCCCATCTGGGGGAACACCGGGCTCATGGCCTCTGGTCCCCGCGGGAGTCCCGATGCCACATCAACCTGCTGGAGCTCCGAGCAGTCCGCCTAGCTCTCACCGCCTTTGCTCCGTTCCTCCGGGGTCAAGTGGTCAGAGTCCAGACGGACAGTACCACGACCATGTACTATCTAAACCGCCAGGGCGGGACGCGCTCCATGCTTCTATGCAAGGAAGCTCTCCGCATTTGGTCACTCGTGCGCAGCCTGGAGGCGGATCTCCTAGCCATTCACGTGGCGGGGAGCTCCAACACCCTGGCTGATGCCCTGGGCGGATAGGGGCTGCATCCCACGAGTGGTCTCTCCTGCCGGAGGTAGTACAGCATCTGTTCTCCCATTGGGGCACACCTCAGGTGGACCTGTTTGCCTCCAGGGAGAACGCGAAGCTGAGTCTGTTCCATGCCCGCCCCCCTCAGCAGGGCTCGCTGCAGGGGGATGCCTTCTCGAGGCAGTGGACCCCGGGCCTCTTTTACGCCTTTCCCCCATTTCCCTTGATCCACAAGGTGCTTCTCAAGGCGAGGAGGGACAAGGCGCAGGTGATTCTGATAGCCCCAGACTGGCCTCGCCAGTTCTGGTACCCAGATCTCCTCAGTCTCAGCTCCAGGATTCAGCGGCAGCTTCAGCTCGCCCGGACCTGCTCTCAGTCAATCAGGGAAGGTGTTCCATCGGACCTTCAATCCCTGCACCTGACGGCCTGGTTCCTGGCGGCTAGGTTCCAGGCCTTGGGTCTTTCCGGCGAGGTCCTCAATGTAGTTGAGGCGTCCCGTAGAGTCGACCAGAAAATGCTATGCCTTCAAATGGAAAAGGTTTTCCATTTGGTGTCAGGGCAAGGGCTTGGACCCTTCCTCCTGTTCCTTGGCAAGCATCTTGGGACTATTTATGGTCCCTTTCTAGTCAAGGGCTTAGGTCGACGACCCTAAGGGTGCACCTGGCAGCCATCTCTGCTTACGGGGCGCGGGCCGGGAAGCAGTCGGTGGCGCAGGAGAAGGTGGTCTGGCGCTTTTTCAAAGGCCTTGATCATTCCCCTCCAGTGCGAGAACCCCCACCTCCGTGGGATCTACTGCTGGTACTGGCAAAGCTCATGGGCAAGCCATTCAGACCTATGCAGATGTGCTCTCTCTCACCTGTCGTGGAAGACCGCCTTCTTGGTGGCTATCCGTCAGCCAGAAGGATGGGGAGAGCTCCAGGCGCTCCATCCGAGTCTCCTCACCTGGTCTTCCACAGGGACAAGGTTGTCCTGCCCCACCCCGAAATTCCTTCCGAAGGTGGTGTCGGAGTTTCACCTTAACCAGGTGTTGACTCTGCCGGTGTTCTACCCCAGTCACACCTCGGAGGCCGAATATAGGCTCCATACTCTGGACCCTAGAAGGCGCTCGCTTATTATAAGGAGCTTACGGCTGAAATTCGGGAGAGGTTCGCCAGCTGTTTGTCACCTACGCTTGAAGCCGCATCTGGCAGACCTGCAGCTAGCCGGACGATAAGCAGGTGGGTAACCTCCTGCATAGATCTCTGCTATAAGTTGGCGGGCATGGAGCCTCCCAGAGGGATAAGAGCTCATTCTACCCGCCATACTGCTGTGAGTGGCTGCTTCCAGGGACGTCCCTATCCAGGAAATCTGCAGGGCTGCTACCTGGAAGTCAGCAAACACCTTCATTACCCATTACCACATCGACCTTGAGTCACGCCTGGATGCTGGTTTTGGGGCCTCAGTTCTCCAGTCTCTCTTTCCCAAGTAAGTATTGGGGTGTCGTCTTGCCTCCCTCCTCCCGGAGAACTGCTAGAGTCTGCCAATGAGTGTGGATGAACAACATATCCATGTCCCTAAATACAGGTTACTCACCTGTAACAGGAGTTCTAGGAATGGTATCGTTGTTCATCCACCACGACCCCACCCGACCTCCGGCCCAGCACACAAACTGGCCCGGGCCAGATCTGGCGTCATGGGGCGGAGCCGAGAGTTATACCACCCGGGTGGGTGGGAGGAGCAAGCTTGAAGACCTTCCGGCAAGATTTAAAGCGGCAAGGATACCTGCCAATGAGTGTGGATGAACAACATATACCATTCCTAGAACTCCTGTTACAGGTGAGTAACCTGTATTTCTCGCCTACCCTTCGCATGTCTGTCTTACCGGGTGTGGTGCAAGTTGTACTGACTACGACTTGATATGACACCTTCCCTGTCCGGGGCTCACATGGCCATCTCTTGGATTTTATGCGGCTCCTCCATGGCTTCTGCCTGGAATCTGCTTGCCATTCTTTTGCCATTGTCTCCGAATGGTCCCGTTTTCTTTGCTTGTGGCCGTGGCTTCATGCCTGGCTTCCTGCTTTGCCTGTACTCCCTTTTTGGCTATGAATGCTTGGTACTCTTCCCAAGTGTAATAACCTCCTGCAGGAGACCAGTCCATAGAAGATAGCATGGTTACATAAGAACTCACCATAACAGTAGATCTTCGAGGAACGGTCTCTTGCAGTAGGTAAAATCTCGCCCTCCATCCCCCTGCCTTTTGCATAGGGTCCTCGGATCTCGGGACGTTGGATTGGGTCTCCCTGGTGTCTCGGTTTTCCTCTGTTCTCGCCTTTGCGTGCTGAAGCCGGCGGGGAACAGAGGCTACCAGGGACCGCCCACACTCGTACTGAGCCTGAGGAAGTGATGTCATGTGAGCAGTCCCTGAAGACTACTGCTGGAGCTGCCGTGTGATAGTGCCACCTGGTGCAACTCCCAGGTGTAATAACTTACTGCAAGAGACAGTTTCTCGAAGATCTGCTGTTACGGTAAGTTCTTATGTAACCGCACTCTCTAGGAGTGGTATATGTCATTCATCCACACGAAACCCACCCGACCTCCCCAGCTTCGATGCACAACCTAAGCTTCTAACTGGCAAGATCTGGTGTCAAGGGGCGGAGCCAAGGCATGTACCACCCGGGCGGGTGGGAGGAGCCAGCTTAAAGACCTTCTGACAAGATTCTTAAAGGGAAAGGGCATGCCAAACTGTGGATGAACAACATATACCACTCCTAGAACTACTGATCTTACTTTGAGAGGGTTCTTGCAGTAGGTAATTACATATAGGACTGATAACAGCAGGCGGCAGGACCCCACGGGAAAACTTCTAGCTAGCAGTCCCTGGTGAGGGACTGCCCCCACGTCAGGTGACCGGCGTCAGGAGACGTCTGTATAAAGGCGATCCCTGACTCCGCTTTCCAGTTCTTTCCCGCCGTTAGCTCGTGCCAGCGCCACGCGGAAAAGTTCTTCGCTCATCAGACGCCCTTCGTCAGTGTTTTACTGAGTATTTTTCGCTTTTCTTGATAAATCATCAGTCATCCGTCGGTGTATGTCGTCCCCTACACCCTCCGAGCACAAAAACAAGTGCGACTCATGCGGCGCCCAACTCCTGCGTAAGGACGGCCATTCCCTGTGCCTTTTTTGTTCAGGCCCCGATCATCTGGAAGAGAAGTGCCAGCACTGCCTCAGTTTTAACGCGTCCACCCGGAGAAGGCGGCAGCAGTCCCTGGAAGCCCACATTCTCAAAAAAAAAGATGAGCTCCATGGAGAAGGAACTCAAAAAACTGCGGCAGGTGTCCACTTCCCCCGAAGGCCATCGAAAGAAAAAAGACAGAAGCACCGGGACAAGGCTCTCCACAGACTCCCTCGGGAGTCGCCATATTCAGGTAACGTGCCCCTCCGGAGATCGCTCCTTGACGCCGCCTTAAGCTTCCTGCGCCCCGCCTGTCTGGCTCGGGCTCCTTCGGCGCCCGCTACTCCGCCCCGGCGTATGGCACAGCTCGCGGCCTACTGGCATGGGCAGCTCCATTAGCCGACGATCGGCTTCCCGCCCGCACGGAGAAGGCTGGTAAGTCGCATGACCTTTGGGGGCGGCCCACGGCCCCTCTTCCGTCGGACCAGGCCGCTCCTACATCGCGGTCCACCTCCGGCGATGGGTCCGGTAAGTCGGATGCCGGCTCCTCCGGTGCCCGCTCGGATCCAGCTGATGAATCGCAAGTTGGTTCGCCCGATGTCCGTACAGCAGAAGAGCCAACGCCGGACCCTCACGTCCGTCGTCCCGGCTCCCGCAGCGCCGGCTGCCCTCCGGGGACCCTGAGTCTCCCAGCCCGGCGCGGATTTCTCTCCCAAAAATCCCCGGGCGACGCTGGGGTTCCGCCTCCATCAGACTGCCCACCTGCGGGTCCACCAGATCTGACGTCTGTTGCTCCGACGCCGGGTTTACCGACTCCAGCTGACATCCCGCTCCCGGATGTCTCCCCGACAGCGGGCCCTCGGGCCTTTCAACGCGGACCCACCCGTGGGGCCTCCGGCCGGGCCGGCAGCTCCTCCGGCTCCCGGGTACCCACCGTTGTAACCGGGACCACAGTATCCGGCGCCACAGTGCCCGATGCCGCAGTACCCGATGCCTGGTTTTCCGTCACCGGATTTTGGATACTTTCCTTATGGATATAGTCCATACCCATATCCCCCTTCTCCTCCACCGCCCCCTCAGCCGCCGGTGGATTTGCAAGACTCTGTGACCTGGTGGGCTGAGGCCAAGGCTCAGCTCACCAGAGAGGTGGAGAGTCGTCTGCCGACGACTGTGCTTGTTCCGGTTCCCGTACGTCCACGACGACACACTCCCTCACCACCTCCGGACACCAGGGCTAATCCCTCTGGGTCCAGAGAGGGGCTGGACACACTTCCCCGAGGGCTTCCCAAGAGCACCGTTCCTCCCCCTGGATGGGAAAGGGAGTCGTTTTCTTCTTCTTCCGACGGCTGCTCCGAAAGGGACGACAAGCCACGCTCTCCGTCAAAACCCAGGCCAAGGACTCCGATGTCGCCTCCGGCAGATCCTTCCTTTACGGAGCTGCTACGCAAAATCCAGGAGGTACGTAAGTGGCAATCATTGGGACCAGACCCTCAACAGATGAAACTCGCAAGCATCTGGATCTGCCTGTGACTGCTCCCACCTGGGTGCCGCCCTGGATCGAGCCTCACGCCGACCTTGTTACCACCATTTGGAAACAGATGTCTGCTCTAGCCCCACTTCCTCAGAAGTCGAACAGGCTATACCAGGCTCCTGAGGGTGTTTACTTTTTAGATTCTTACCCTCGTGCTGACTCTGTAGTGATTAGCGCCGCTCACGGCTGGTCGGCTAACCCAAAACACCTTAGCTCGTCGTCACCTGATAAAGAATCCCGCCTACTGGATCAGTATGGTAAGAAGATATTTGCTTCTTCCACGCTGGGTATCAGGGCCCTGAACTATGTCGGTCATATGGGGGATTACCAGAAGCCAATTCTTACTCGGGTGGAAGCCAAATTGGACTCCCTGCCGGACTCTCAAGTCAAGCAGGAGTTGACTGACCTTGTCCGCTCTGCACATTCAGCCAGTCGACACATGCTTCATGTGACCTACGATGCAGTGAACGCTGCTGGACGGAGCTCAGCTTTCGCCGTAGGCTTACATCGTCCCGCTTGACTCCGTGTGTCAGGGTTGGTCCTGGAAGTGCCCTTCCGGGGGTTGGTGCTCTTTGGTGGAGATGTCAAGGACATCATCACCGATTTGCAGGAGAAGGGGACGGCACTAAACTCCGTCGACTCTATGTATCATCCCCACCAGTCGCAGCACCGTCCCTTTCGCAGACTGAATCGGCCAAAGGCGAAACCTCCGGGAAAGCAGGCCACTAAATGCCGGGCTGCCACAGCTGCTAAGCCCCCCCATGCCCAAAAAAGCAGCAGGTGCTTCAGCTGCGGCACTGCCCACACCACCTGACTCCTCTCCCGCAGCCTCCGGACTACCTGGAGGAACCGGTAGGAGGGAGGTTTTCCCCTCCACCTTCCGGGCTGGGAGAGGATAACATCAGATTCTTGGGTGCTCCAGCTGATCACAGAAGGACACTCAATAGTTTGTACAGAAACCACCTCTCCAGCCCGCCCCCGCAAAGGTCGTCGTATTCTCGGAAACATCTTTTCTTGGTCCAGGAAGAGATTTCAGCACTGTTGCTGAAAGAGGCGATAGAACCCATCCCTCTTCATCTTCAGGGGACAGGTTACTATTCCCACTTATTCCTGGTCCCGAAGAAGACGGGAGATGTAAGACCCATTCTAGATCTCAGTTCCCTGAATCTTTTTGTGGAGTACAAAAGGTTCAGAATGCTCTCCTTGCCGAGCCTTCTGTCCCTCTTCCGCTCAGGCCAATGATTGTGCGCTCTGGATATGCAGGATGCTTACCTGCACATTTCCATTCACTCGTCTCACCACAAATATCTCCATTTTGCGTTCCGGGGACCACTACCAGTTCAAGGCACTTCCCTTTGGCCTATCCTCAGCTCCTCGAGTATTTAGCAAATGCCTTGCGGTGGTGGCGGCCTACCTGCTTACCCGGGGGGGGGGGTGCATGTTTTCCCGTACCTGGACGATTGGCTCCTGGCGGCCTCGTTCAGGGAGGAACTCCTGCACTGCCTCGCCCTTACCCAGCAGGTTTTTGCCTACCTGGGTATTACCATCAACCATTCCAAGTCTCACTTGATCCCATCTCAGAGACTACAGTTTATCGAGGCGATTTTAGACACGACCATTGGCAGGGCCTTACTGCCACCAGACATGGTGTCCACTCTTCACACTCAGGTCTGTTTACGGCCGCAGGCAGGTCAGTGCAAGATCGGTCCTTCGCCCTCCTCGGACTCATGGCTGCTATCCAGACAGTCCCTCGAGCTCGGCTCCACATGAGGGGTTCCCAGTGGACACTCCGCTCCCAATGGGATCAGTTGGTGGACGACTTGGTTCCAGTCTCCTCACCAGTGCTTCGAGACTTGCAGTGGTGGATGGTTCGAGAGAACCTGCTTTGAGGAGTTCCTTTCTTCCTTCCTTCCCCCTCCCAGACTCTAACCACAGATGCCTCGGGCGAAGGTTGGGGAGCCCATCTCGGTTCCTATCGGACCCAGGGCTCTTGGTCCAAGCTCGAACAGACACTCCACATCAATGTGCTTGAGCTTCGGGCAGTTCTTTATGCTCTCCAAGCCCTTCACCAGTACATTCTTCAAGGCCACCTAGCCATCCAGACAGACAAGATGTGCGTGGTTTGGTACATCAACAAACGCGGGGACTCGGTCCTACCCTCTTTGCAGGGAAGCAGTGAGGGTTTGGGATTGGGCAGCACAACACGACCTTCACCTCACAGCAATTCACGTTCCGGGAGTCGACACCTTGGTAGACGAGCTAAGTTGCTCGTCCGCTCTGGCTCACAAGTGGGAACTGGATCAAGGGGTTCTAGACGGTATCTTCCGACACTGGGGAACACCACAGGTCGACCTGTTTGCTTCCCCTCTAAATGCAAAGCTTCCCGATTTCTGCTCGCTCGTTCACGAGCGAGGCGTTTTCTGGAGAGACGTTCTGTCTCTAGATTAGAAGGACAGATTCGTCTATGCCTTTCCCCCCAATTCCTCTGATCCCACGAGTCTTGCAGAAACTAGGTTCAGAAGGAGCATGAATGATTCTGATCGCTTCTTTCTGGCCCAGACAAGTTTGGTTCTCTCTTCTACAACAATAGTCAGAGGATCCTCCTCTTCCTCTATCACGATGTTTACTGACCAAGGATCAGGGGACTCTGGTCCACCTAGGTCTCGGGTCCCTTCAGCTTCATGCATGGCTCCTGCAGACATAGCTCAAAGTCGCTTCAGGGTTTCTCCCCAAGTGGCGGAGATTTTGGTGGAGGCTAGAAAACCCTCCACTAGATCTGCATACACCATGAAGTGGAAAAGGTTCACAATCTGGGCTGCTTTGAAAGACGTGGAACCTTTTTCCTGCTCAGCTGGGCTACTGCTAGAGTACCTACACCATCTTTTTGACCTGGGTCTTAGTCACTCTTCTCTGAAAGTTCCCATGGGGGCCATCTCGGCCTATCATGTTCCTTTTGCAGACGGAACATTCGCTCAACTGGAGGTCTCTAAGACTTTCCTCAGAGGGGTTCTCCATCTGAGACGACCTATCCGTATTCCCTTCCTCCTTGGGATTTGAACTTCGTTCTTGAGAAACTTACTCTGCCTCCTTTCGAACCGGCAGCTTCCGCAGACTTGGAAGTTCCTTTCATGGAAAACTCTCTTCCTTGTGGCCATTACTTCCGCTCTGAGAATTTCCGAGCTCCAGGCCCTGATGTGTAAAATTCCATACTTGGATTTTTCACAAGGAACGTGTGGCTCTGCGCACTGTGGTAGCGGAGTCTACTCTGAACCAGTCCATAGAGTTACCCACCTTTTTTACGCAGTACTCAAATCAAGGAGTATTTACTACATACTATGGACGTTCACCGGATTCTGAGATACTACACTAACAGGACAAAGGATCTCAGGAAGACTGATCAACTGTTTGTCTCTTTTGCACCCAAAAGAGGAGGCAATGCTGTTTCTAGGCAGTGCCTACCTATATGGTTGGCTCATTGTATCACTTTGTGTTATGACAAGTACAACAAGACCCTCCCGGGTTAAGTAAGCGGCCATTCCACCAAGGGAGTCGCTGCCTCAGCGGCTTGTTTCAAGAATGTGCCAGCGGCGGACATCTGTACTGCTGCCACTTGGATCTCCGTCCATACCTTTACAAAATATTACAGTTTGGATATTGCCTCTCGCCGTAGAGCAGGCTTCGGGCCTGCTGTTCTGCAAGGCCTCCTCTCTTAAGGCTTGCACAGCTAGAGGTTCTACTTGGAGTAGCTTTCCTCCTCCCGTGTGCTGCTTCTTGTTCCAGACTGCTTGGGACTCAGTCCTATGTAATACCTACTGCAAGAGCCCTCAGTAAGATGAGTACAGTTAAGTAAGAACTTACCATAACAGTAGATCTTCAAGAGAGGCTCTTGCAGTAGGTAATACCTTCCCGCCCTCCATCCCCCTAAGCTTTTTCAGCTCCCTTTCCATTGAGGGAAATATCCGCTCCTCTCTCGTCCAGCCTCCTTTGGCCTGTGGTGGGAAAGAACTGGAAGGCAGGCGTCAGGGACTGCCCCTTTATACCGATGTCTCCTGACGCCGGTCACCTGACGGGACGGTCGCTCGCCAGGGACTGCTAACTAGAAGTTTTTCCGTGGGGTCCTGCCGCCTGCCGGCGTCAGTCCTATATGTAATTACCTACTGCAAGAGCCTCTCTGGAAGATCTACTGTTACGGTAAGATCTTACGTAACTGTACTTTACTGGTGAGTAACCTGTTTTTTTTTTGGTGTGGGGGGTAGCATAGTACATCGATTACATTTTTCTGTTGCATACTTGAATTGCAACCCTTCATTTGTTTGTGCTTAGTGAGATATGGGCCATGGTTAGAGGTTTTTTAACTTGCTTATGTAGACCAGGATTAGAGGTTCTTATTGGCATAACGTCCTTGAACTAGGTTTGAGGTAGTTAAACCTGTGAATTTGGAAAATGTTCTGAGTTTGACTGCTTTTGCAGTGGAGGTTAGATTTCTGGTCTTAGATTGCAGAAGCATGCCTACCTTTTCTCTGATTTGATGCTAAGCATCTTCTATACCGAACAGGGATCGTGGGTCACAGTTTCTTCTAGTTGGAGCAAAGTGGATACTAGCTAATGCATTTGATAGATCGTTATAGGACAAATACAGTCCGACCCATTTATAGTAGACACTGTTATACGGGACACCAGCTTATAATGGACAGAGCTGCCTTGCCAGGAGCTATGCCTGTAATGTTTAAAAATCCAATTTATATCATACACTGCAACCCCTGTATAGGAGACACCAAGCTCCATTGTACCCGTTACATTCTGTGAACTGCCTACTAATTTTCTGTTAATCATCACCTGATCATTCAGCTGGTTTGTCTGGCATGACCAGGTTGTTACTTCCTCACCTGATACCTGACAGCTGAATCCTGGGGATTACTTCACAGCACAGGTTGCCTTTCCTAGTAACCCACCACCACCTTGGCAGAGAAAAGGGGAACATTCTGATTTTTTAACTCCAATGTGTGAGCTGTAGTAAAGAAGACTTGTATTTTAAGATTTTAGGATATAGCGGACGACAGACAAAATCTTGCTTACACCAACTTGCATGTTACAAGAAGATTCCACTGTGCAGTGTGTTAAAGGAGTGCTGCATGGGTTAGAACTACTCAACTTTTCAAACCTCATTACTCTTGTTTTTAAAATGAAAAACCAGGCAGTTAGTGGCCCCCTGATAGCCCAGTGGAAAAGTGCTGTGTGCTGCCATGCTGGTGAACCAAATTCAGAAGCAAGCCCAGGAAGTTGATCAGATGGTACCAAGGGCTATGGAGGTGCTACTGCATGGCAGAGCTCCCAGCCAGGGAGGGCTTCTGTTTCCACTGCCCTAGCGATCCCTGCAGGTGGGCCAGGAAGTTTGCGTCTTCCACAGGGTTTTGCTAGTAGCACACAAGCCCACGTCTGAGCATAGCCAGGCATCGGAGAGGTGGGCGGGGAATGGGACAAACAGGAAAATTCCTGCTGGCATGTTGACGCCAACTCGCCTGCTGAAGGCCCTGCAAACACCAACTGTGCCCTGACCTCTGTTCTGGATTTGGTCACTGGGCAGGGTGGGGGGGACGGCCCTTCCTCTGCTGGCTGTTTTTTTTGGGGGGGGGGGGCAATATGGGATCTGTGCTTATGCAGTCGTGACCGGAGTTAGAGAGTGGATTGCACATAGGAGACTGGTAACAGAAGTACACGTCTTATGCCCCCCACATCAATCAGCATGGTGTGCTGGGGAGCTCGCTCAGCAGGGGTACATTGCACCTATGTGGGGGTCAGTGAGGCAATTTTACAGTAACAAGGTGGAAAGAGCATGAATCAGTTTTGGGGAGGGACCGCCTAGTCTTTGTCAGTAAGGTTTTCTGGTACTCTTTGGCTTTGTGCTGTGGAGAACCGGCTATAGTGGCTTTTAGAGCTGGGAGGTCACCAGGTGAATGGACCTGTACACTGTGAGGATGATGCTTGTAGAAAATAAGCTGGATGGAAAAAAATGGGAATCAAGCCATGCTATTTGTTTGGGATTATTTTTACTGTTTTAGCATTTTAAATTGTAAAGGCGCTGTGATCTCTGGGAATAGTGCCTGTTTTTATAAATAAAGTGAATTTGAAGGCTATCTGGCCTAAGGGAGAGTAGTGCTGTTCTGCATGCTAATGATTCTGGTAGTGTCCAGATCCTGCTGTTGATCTGGTATCTGGGAATTTAGCAGCACGGTTACAGAGGTGTGCTGCTTCCTGGTAAAAGATGACTGCTACTTGCAGGCTAAGTCCACCTTCCTTGAGGAAGGAAATGCATGGGTGAGGCCAGCTTCTTAGGGTCAGTTGTTTATTCTCTGGGGTTTTGGCCACAGAACTGGTCTTAACCCTATCATGACATGGCCTTATAGTTGAGCACTCTGGTATGTCCACACCTTTGGGTTTGCCTGCAGCTAGAGGGAGAGTGCGCTGGTGTAAAGCTTTTAGCCAGGCCCAGATATAGAAGGTGCAGCACAGATGCTCACCAGTCCTGAGCGATTTGCACCTTGTAGCTCAGCAGATGTGCAGCTTCCACAGATGACTGGAGAGGTCGTAAAATGGTGACTGAATCCATGAGGTCTCTAAAATCCTGCACACTGGAGAAGGAGTGTGAAGTTGGGGAAAGAAGAAAATACTGGTGTGTCATGGTTGGATAAGACCCTATTCCATTTGTTATGCAGAGAGTTAAAAGTAGAGATCTGTTCTGTCCTCTCCTATTCTGTCACTTGCATGTCTGATTGCTCAGTCAGATTTTCCTTGTGGCACCTGGGAATTGGCCACTCCGGTCCCATGGTTCCTCCTTTCTTTCACTTGCTGTTTCTGTTCTTTCTTCCATTGTTTCAAAAATATATATGAATGTTTATATGAAGCTGAGATCCCTTGGTTTGCAAATATATAACGTTATATTGTTGAAATGATTATAGCTATTTGGGTTTGTCTGGAACACAAGGGGCTGGCCTTTGAGGTGCATTTTGACTTCCACAAGCTTGTTTGCAGAATTGTCGGCAGAAGATCAGCCTTTGGACAGGATGTGTTGGTTGGTTGCCACCTGTTGAGAGGACTGGTGTGCTCTTCAGACTGGTCACAGGAAGGAAATTGACAATCTTTAATACATTTTATGGAACACAGGTGGTGTAATTTACAAGAACAGGATGCAGGCTTTACTTGCCAGAGGAAAAACATCTTCTGAAAAGAGAGCACTTTTGTATAGAGATCGTTGGATATTGTAGAGAATCTCAGAAGGACCTCTGTTTGAACTTTCTGTATTGAGAGCCATCTTACACAATTTTAATTTTTTATTTTATTGTTTTTGATGAAACACACTTGGGAATTTTATAACTTCTCCTGGTTTGCTTATGTTTCGTGATACAAGGTGACAATTTAAAGAGGGATGCTGGCCAAAAGTGCTACATTGCAGAATTAGAATAAGCATGACCCCAATAAATCCCTTACCAAAAGTTAGGTTTCTGCGTTACTTTGTTTTAAAGTTATGAGCTATTGTGTAACCCTGATTTCACTACCTGTTCAAAAAAAGCCTGTTTCAGTGAAGAACTACTGATGAGGTTATCTCCTGAACTCTGTCTAGTTCTCCCTGTCAGTAAACTTGTACAGTAAGACCTGTTTCTCCAAAGTTTAGTGATTTATGGAAGGTTGCCATAGTAATCTGTAGGATCAGTCTCCTACCATTCAAACAGCCAAAAAGTACGGTTTTGCATGAAAACAAAATCCTTTTATTTCAGTGTTCCATTTCATTTGCATATCCCTGCCTGCTCCTTTTTTCTCAGTGCTGCAACCCCCAACCTTTACATCTTTCAAGGGAAATAGTTTTTAAGTGATTTAGCAAGCTTTGCTGTAGCAAATGGGAGTAGTAAACTGTACTAACCTGTGGAAGTAGTGATCCAAGCATGACGTCATGCAAAGGAAACAGTTTATAAGCACTGTTTTGAAACTGAGACCTTTGTTGGTCAGTCTTGGTATTGCAGACACCTACACTACCGACATAGACTACATCTCTCAGTAAAGAACTCTTGTCAGCTAGATACTGTATGCACAATGCCTTTTTGGAAAATAAACATATGAAAGCTTTTATTGTTGAAGCCACTACAGAGATAGGAGACTGCACTGCAGAGTAAGGGAATTGGAAAACAACTTACTGTACCCACAATGCCTTATGTACATCTACATATTGGGTGCAGTCATCACCACACCAAAATAAGGGACTGCACCTCTGAGTAACTAACATTTAAATCACCATCATTATAATTTACCTGAAATTCCTTGGTGCTGTATGTAAAACATTGACCGCTCCCTTGCATGACATCATTCTGGGGGTGTGGTCGCAGAGGGAAAAAGGGAGGGCAGGCAGAAACAAAGTGGTGATAAAACGTCGACAAAACTGAGTCTATGAACTTTATTTTTACAAAACAAATTGCAACTTCAACATCCGAAACATGGCTGGCAGTGATACACTATGTGAAAAAGGCATTTGGGGAACTTCCATAAATCACTTTAAACTTTGAAGAAATAGATCGTATAAGCTTGCTGACAGGGAGGACTAGACTGTAAATTCAGGAAATGACATCAGTTTTTTTTTTTGAACAAGCAGTGAATTTTGGGTTGTAAAATGACTTGTAACTTTTAAACAACATAACTTGGATATCTCGTTTTTGTCATGATGCTGATTGGGTCCGTGCTGAGTCAAATTCTGAATTTGCTGATGCCAGAAATTTTGACCACTTAATTTAACCATTTTATAATCACAATAAAGTACTTCAGGCTGTGCCTTATTTCCAGCGTGTTTGGAGGTGCATAAGGCAAATTTCCCCAAGGCATGCTCTTGTCCCACAGTTCCGATTGCGGTGGCTTTGGCACCATGTTTTTTAACCCCGCATTTATGGGAGATGGACTAAATGAGAATTTTAAAATCTGCTACTCGTTAAATATTGCAGTTTGTTGCGTTTTTAATTCATGTGGTGCCCGATGAACGTTACAATTCTTGGTTGTTTTTTTTTTTTTTTGGTTACTGTTAAGTGCTTTGGGACTGGGAAGAGCATGATATAAATAAAATACTTATCTACTAGGGCATTTATAAAGGAGACCAAAGTAATGTTTAGCCAGTTGAGCCTTTCATATAGAAACATAGAATTTGACGGCAGATAAGGACCGCTAGGCCCACCCAGTCTGCCCATTTCCCTACCTACTGGATAAGCTGCAGATCCTAGTTAACCAGCAGCCTACTTCTTCTTACCCCCACCCCCCAAAATTGCCTTATGACTGTCCCATGCATGCTTGAATTCCACCACTGATTTTGACTCCAACCTCCTCAGACACGTTCCATGCATCCACAACCCTCTCTGAAAAATACTTCCTTAAATTACCTCTGAGCCACCCCCATCTTCAAATTGTGTCCTCTTGTTCTTGCACACCTCTTTTTGAAAGATGCTACCCTCTTGGACTTAGTTGATTCCCTTGAGGTGCCTGAAAGTTTCTATCGTGTCTCCCTCTCCCTCCTATCCTCGAGGCTATACATATTAAGCTCCTTAAGTCTCTCTTCATATGTCTTCTGGTGCAGACCCTGCACCATTTGAATGCCCTCCTCTGGACAGCTTCCATCCTGTCTGTCTTTGCGGAGATTGGGTCTCCAGAACTGCACACAGTACTCAGATGGGGTCTCACCAGCTGTCTGTACAGAGGATAATAACTTCCTGTTTTCTACTGGTGATGCCTCTCCTGTGCATCCCAGTAACCCCCAACCCTCCTTGCTGCCCTCTCACATTGCTTGCCCACCTTTAGGTCATCTGATATGACTACCCCCAGGTCCCTTTCCATTTTTGTTGTTAGTATCTCACCCCCCATTGTGTACTCTTCCCCTGGGTTTTTGTTTCCCAGGTGCATTACCTTGCACTTCTTAGCATTGAATCTAAGCTGCCATACATTTGACCATTCCTCTAACCTTGCCAGGTCCCTTCTCATCCTTTCCACCCCACCCTGTGCATCAACTCTGTTGCAGATCATAGTGTGATCTGCAAAGAGACATACTTTTCCTTCCAGTCCTTCCGCAATGTCGCTTATAAAGACATATAGGTCACAGCAATGGGCCCTAAGTGGGTAAAGAGGTAGTGTATCTGCAGATCTGATGCAGTTTTTGCCAAGGTTATTTAGAAGTTATTTTTTTTGGGGGTGGGGGCCTGCACATAGATGGTCTGCTTAATTTTTGGAAGTATTTTTATTTTTTACAGTTTTGTTCTCTGCCTTTGTATGTGGCCTGTTGCTCTGTGCAGCTGTCAAGTCAGGAAGTTTGCTTTGTGAATTGTTGAATGATGGTCGTAGAAGAGTAGTGAAGTAAAAAGGGGAGTGACTGCCTTGGAAAGATCACTTGTATATAGTTTGAGCATTTTTAAAAGCTGTGTAGAGGGCCACCGAATAGCGCAGCCATATCTTTGTCATGATATGATATAGCTTGACCCAGTTTTGGGAGAGGGTCTTTGTTGCCAGTAGCTGGTTGGCTGCAAGTCGAAGGGATACTGCTTATGGCAGCACTGCCTTGATGGAGGAGGGTGGCACTATGGGCCACAGTGGCCCCTACGACATGCCAAGTAGGGTTTACTCTTGTACTGCAGGGAAGTGCTGTAGGCCTGAAAGTCTGTCATGTCATTACCTGGAGTGGGAGGCTCAAAATGGCCCCAGAGGAAAAAGTGCCCAGTCAGCATGCCATCTGACAGGACATCGAGCACCCCGAGTTGTCCTTTGGACCCATTGGGGGGGGTGCTGGGTGGTCACAGAGCCTGGAGAGAGCACGAACAGTGCTTGGGGAAACGGGTGCCAAAAAAAAAAACGTATAGAAGGTGGGGGGGTAGTGTAGAACACGAAAAGCATAATGACATTAGCTGAGCAACAGATTAGTGTGTTTTGGGGTGGGGGGGTTAAACATGCCACAGGGTTGTTCTGTTTGGAACAAATGCAGGATTCCGGTCCATGCAGCAAAGCAGTGCTGAGGGTGGCCAGGCTCACTTCCAACTCTGTTGCTGAACACCACCACCTGAGCACACTGGAGAAAGACAGTCGCATTGTACGTTGTGCTACAGCTGTGGTCATTTTATTGAAGCTCTCACCATTATTTTATTTGGTACAGCTGTGAGCACATCACAGTGGCAGTATAGACAGTATAACAGCGGGACATACAATTCTGAAGGCACGTTGCCAGTAATGTCCTGCTACTCCTTACTGCTTGCCCCAGCACTTCGACTGCAGAGTCTTTGTCAGGAGGCCACAGCTTTAGCACAGGGTTGACTATTTTCCTCTTCTGTGCTGGGGAAGTGTTGTGTGGAATATTTGCCCTGAGCTGTGGTGCACAGATTCTGTAGTATTAACACTTCAATGTTTATAGCATACTGTACTGTCCACATGTTAGCAAAAGTGGTAGCCAACGGGGGGGAAAAATGCATTTTAGTGGTCACTTACAGGGATCTGTTTTTCACTCTTGAGGCCATATAGAAAAAGATATAGAAATGTCTGTGATTTGCTAAAACATAAGATTAAAAATAGTTATATTGGTTAAATCAGCATTATAAAAGTACTGTTTACTCTTGTAATTTTTTATTTCTTTGGTGTTCTGTTGAATTATTTAATAAAATGAATGTGTTCCTTGCTTCCTGTCCTTTTATTCAAGATTGCTGACAGAATTATACTCTTCTTAAAACGTTTTCCGTGTGCGTGATCTTATTTGTTCAACATTTTAAAGTGATCTGTTAAAAATATCATTTGGAAGAATTAAAGTTGCAGGGTAAGGTGACTTTCTCCTTTGGACCCCTGCTTGGCTGCACAGGAATTTGTCCACATTGGGATGACTTCCCCCCTGAAGGCCCAGTCATGGGCAGCAAGCTGTGGAAGCAGCTGGTTCTGTAAGGAGCTTGTCAAGACTGAGGGATAACCAAAGGGGGGAGGGGGGGCAACAGGAATGGTACAAAGAATAAGTGGTGATGCTGGTGGCACTGGTTTAACAGTAAGCCTGGGTTGGCCGGGAGGGGATGAGGATTGAGTGCTCCAGGAGGGAGGGCGTGTGCTGCTACCTGCAGACCATAGCTAGCTTACCTTGAGAATGTGGACGTCATTGTGTCCCCATGGGCTCTCTGCTTCCTGACATCCAGTGGGATCAGGAGAAGCTAAGCTGGAAAGCCCCACCCTGGCAGTATGACCTGGCACACTCTGGTCTTCTGTAGCTGCCTTGTCTCATCCTATCAATGAACTGGAGTCCTCGGTAAAGTAAGCCCTTTCCTCCTCTGGGGATAATCGGTGCAGACCACAGGTTGGGATGATGAACCTGGGTAGTCTGCTAGAAAAGATGGCAAGCATGGTGAGTGGGGGTGCGGAGTTAAAAACCGCTGGATTAGGGCAAGCCAGTAGGGCACCAGTTAGTGGAGCCGTCTGGTATTCTGGGATTGTGCTCCTGTCTTTGCAAAGCAGCAGGCCAAGATGTAGAGGATTGAGCGTAGGTGTGGTAGCAAGTTCTCACTGTCTGAATACTGCCTCATGGGCTGCATAAAGGGTTTCGGGGGAATGGGAGAAAAAATTGGGCATAACACCACCATCATGATGAGAGCTAGTGACAGGAAGACCCAGCAAGGAGTATAAATCCTCAGCTGGGGTGTGCTCAGACAAGAAGGACTCAAAAGATGTTCAGGGCTCATCCTGTCACTTTCGTGAGAAAAACTAAAAAGGAGAAACATTTAGAACCGGGGGGGGGTGTAAGATCCTTCGGTCAAATGTCCTCTGGAGGAATTGATGCAAATATGGCAGTTCTTCCATACTATGAAGGAGCAAGGCACAAAGATCCCTACCTCTAATGCACCTCGTGTTCAAAAAAACAGATGTACTGTGATGAGGAGGACAAGGAGCCTATCACCCAAGAGGTTCCTGGAGATGAGCTAGTCTCTTCTCCTCCTCATACAACCTTAATGGATTATTCATCTTATTGCTTGTTTTTTTGTGAAATCAGTGGCTTCCATGATTAACATCCTCACTACTGAAGCCTGACACATTGAGGGAGTCAGTCCCCCAAAAGCTTTTTTTTTTATTTTTTTTTTTTTACCTCAGTGAAGAGATTCCGGCATACCCATCAATGAAACTGAAAAAGAATTAAATGACAGAGCAGAAAAGAAGTACTTGGTAACCAAGCAGGGTTTAATTCAAACTGCAGCATGTGAAAAAAAACAAGCACAAAAGTTGCGTACTTAAAGTAACTGTCAATCTTTCTGAATATGTTCTCTGCAGATTACCACTAATGTGTCTGAGCCAGAACTTTTCTTGGTGGCTGGTGGCGTGAGTAGGCCCTGTGCATGTCACCCCATCTTCTCCCACTAATGGGTCAGAATACCCAGCTCCAAGAAAGTCCCCGGATCAGAATACTAAACTCCGAGAAAGTCCCTTGGGCTAGGGGGGCTGGAGCTCAGGGCTCACACAAGCTTAGTAGTCCATTCAGAATTGTCCTACCAAAGGTGGCATGCTGCCTGGCATGGGCATCCAGGTCATTGTGCCTGGTAAAAGTATGCACTGTGCTCCAAGCTGCAGATCTGCAAATCTCTTGTTAGTGCAGAACTTATTTCTGCCAGGGAAGGGGCAGCTGCTCTGGGGGAGTGGGCATGTACCTTGCTCTCCACTTTAACCTGAGCCATGGCATAGGGGCACAGGCAATTTACACTCCAGGCTGAAATGCACTTATGACAAGCTCTCCCTTTCAATTTAGGATTGACAGACAAAAAGCTGTTTTGACTGTCTGTAGTCCTTAGCCATGTCCAGGTAAAAGTGAAGGACTGTCTCAACATACTGTGAATGAAGAGTCCTTTCTCCTTCATTCTAGAAGTTGGTAAAGTAGGTAGACAGGATTATATCCTGAATAGAAACGTAGAGTTTGACGGCAGATAAGGACTGCTTGGCCCACCTAGTCTGCTCATTTCCCACCTATTGGATAAGCTGCAGAGCCTAGTTAACCAACAGCCTACTTCCTCCGACCCCCCTCTAGAATTGCCTTATGTCTGTCTCATGAATTCTTGAATTCCCCCACTGTTTTTGACCCCCCTCAGGAAGGCCATTTCATGCATCCACCACCCTCTCCATGAAAAATACTTCCTCATATTTGCCCCAGTCGTCTCCCCCAATCTTGAATTGTGCCTTTTTCTTGCATATCCTTTTTCGAAAGATGCTACCCTCTTGGACTGTGTTGAATCCCTTGTGGTACTTGAGCGTTTCTGTCATGTCTCCCCCCGTCCCTCCTTTCCTCGGGGTATACATATTAAGCTCCTTTAGTCTCTCTTAGTATGGCTTCTGGTGCAGGCCCTGCACCATTTTAGTTGCCCTCCTCTGGACTGCCTCCATCCTGTCTGTCCATGCAGAGCTTTGGGGGGTCTCACCAACTGTCTGTACAGAGGGATAACCACTTCCTGTTTTCTACTAGTGATGCCTCTCCCTATGCAACCAAGTATCTCTCTCCCCTAGCCCTCCTTATTGCCTTCTCACATTTGTTTGCCTTCCTTTAGGTCTTCTGATATGACTACCCCCAGGTCCCTTTCCATTTTGTTGTTAGTAACCCCCAAACTGTGTACTCTTCCCTGGGTTTTGTTTCCCAGGTGCATTACTTTGCACTTCTTTGCATTGAATCTAAGCTGCCATACTTATGACCATTCCTCCAACCTTGCCAAGTCCCTTCTCATCCTTTCCCAACACCTCCCCCGTGCATCAACCCTGTTCAAACAACATGAAGTCTTGCTGTATTCTGACATATGCAGTTAGGTCCTGCCTTTCAACTGCCCCAGAGAACAAAGAGTTAAACTTTCCATGACCAGCATGGAATGTTCACCACGAGCTCGGTTGAAGCCCCTGTCTGCTGTTTAAACTGCAACCGTCAGATTCTTTACTCTGCCTCACTGAACAGTTGCTCCGGAGATTTCTTCTGCTGCTCGGTTCAAAAGTCGGTTGAAGCCGGCTTTCGGTCGGTTTCTACCGAATTGCTGTTACCGCTTAGTCTGTTCAAGTCTCTGTCTGTGGTACCGTGAGTACTAGATAGGTTTCTTTTTTTGGTTCTGTGTGGAACTTGTAAATTGTGGATCGGTTCGGCTAAACCGATCAGTTTGAGGTAAAAAGAGCTTGTACTTACTTTAGAGTGTGTAACCGGTCCGTGTCGGTTCTTAAAAAAAAAAAAAAAAAAATTGTAATACGTTTTTCCAAGACCCGTGACACGGTCTGGAACCGATAAAGTCTTGCCTGGCGGATTGCCAAGAAAAGGGTAAGATTTTGGTTAGGATTGGCCATGTCTGAGAAAACAAAAAAAAAAAAACAGGCCCACTGGGTTTCAACATTGCAGTGTGTGTGGGGAAGTCTTTGCCAAGGCTGATCCCCACACCACCTGTGTTTAGTGTCTGGGGTTTGACCACCTCGATTCAGACTGCCAGATTTGCAAGAATTTTCCCAAATCTACCCTGGAAAGAGATTAGGTAGACTGAGGGAAAGGGAGGCCGAGAATCCGCTGACCGGATGGCCAGCCCGGTTCAGTTCCGACCCGAACGAAGGAGTGCCCTCTGACCAGGCGATACATCTTGAGACAAGCGGAGAACCGATTCGAGATTGGTTCTGGTAAAGAAAGAAAAAGATAAATCGACCGGTTCTGATCCAGAATTTCATACTTCGACCGCCGATGAGATAGCCAAGGCGATAAGGATTGTGCAATCGCTTAGTTCGGTTCCGGCTGAACCAGCACCATCTGGCAGGGGCTCGGTTTGGTTGGTTCCTCCGGTTCTGGATTATACTTTGGAAGAATTTTATGAACCGGAGGAGGGAGAGTATGAGGATGATTATGGTGATAGTGAAAGTCTGGATGTGCCTACTGACCCGGATATCTTCCCAGACAGACCTTCAGGTGTTTCTCCTCCTAGGCTTTGAGTCCCCTTCACACTATGTGTTTTACAAAAAAGTGGCTGAGACCCTCCAGCTTCCTGTGGAGGAAGCAGTAGAGGATCGGGAAGAGCCTGATTATGTTGAGATGATGGACATCCCAGAGTCCAGGAGACTGTCTATTCCTCTCCACAAATCCTTTGGGAAAAAGACACATAAAATTCTTAAGTCTCCTAATTCTATACCTCCTGTGGACAGACGAATGGACAAGAGGTACACTCTCTCAGGCTCAGACACGGAGTTCCTTTTTCAGCAATGCAGCCATGCTGGGGTTGTGCAGGTTGCTGCCTGTGATGAGGCAAATATTTCCTTGGCATCACCCCCAGACAAGGACTCCAGGAAGATTGATGCCATGGCAAAGAAACAATACATGGTAGCATCTTTGGGACTCAGGCGGGCTAACTATGTAGCCTATACAGCCAGATACCAGAAGTCCAGGTGGGACACTATGCTGGCTCTGGCTAAACAGGCCCCCGACCAGCTTGCCAATGAGCTGGAGCAGGTGGCTGCAGATGGGATTGAGGCATCGAAAGTACAGTTTCATGCTGCTGTAGACTCCAATGATGTATCATCAAGAGTCATGGCTACATCTGTGGCTCTTCGGAGGATGGCTTGGCTCAGATGTACTAGCCTCTCACAGGATACCCAGGCTAAGGCCATAGATTTTCCTGTAATTGGTAATTCTCTGGGGAGCAGACAGAGAACTACATGAAAAAGATGGATGAGTACAGGACCACTTACAGGAGTGCTCAGGCCAAAGAAAGGCAAGCAACTCCTCAAAGGCAGTAGTCCAGGGGCAGGCCTTTCCAAAGGCCTTTTTACCAAGCTCAGGCCTCCTCTTCTTCTTTTTCACAGAGGGGGTTCTTTAGAGGGAGAGGCAGAAGGGGGATGAGCAGGCCTGCATCCACCCCTCAGCCTAAAGCCCCTGCCAAGTAGACACCCTGATGGGTCTGCCTGGGCCGATTCTCCCATACCAGTAGGGGGCAGGCTGGCTTACTTTGTCCAGGACTGGAAGTCTTTGACATCAGACAAGTGGGTCCTGGAAGTAGTAAGCCAGGGACTGGTTCTCAGCTTCAAAAAATTTCCCAAGATGAGAACCAGATCCTTTCCACCTGCAAATCTCTGAGACCCTTGCCCTAGAGGCAGAGGTTTCTTCTCTCCTAGCTCTTAGAGCTATAGAGAGGGTTCTCACCCTACACAGGGGCAAAGGATTGTACTCCAGGTACTTCCTAGCCCCCAAAAAGACAGGAGAATGGCGTCCCATCCTGGACCTAAGATATCTGAACAAACACCTTTTGAAGCCAAAGTTCAAAATGGTAACTCTGGGAATTATCCTTCCCTCTCTAAGGCCAGGGGACTGGCTAGCCTCCCTGAACCTCAAAGATTCCTACTTTCACATTCCCATCAGGTGCTCCCACAGAAAGTACCTCAGGTTCGAGTTGCCCTCGGGCCACAATCAATTCAGAGCAATGCCCTTTGGCCTAACATCAGCCCCAAGGGTTTTCACAAAGTGCCTGGCAGTAGTAGTTGCTTTCCTAAGAAGAAAAAAGATCTCCATCTTCCCATACTTGGACGACTGGCTCATAGTAGGTCAGTCTCCAGACCAAGTCAAGTCGCATCTGCAAGTGACCCAGCAAGTGCTCACTTCCTTAGGATTCCTTCTCAACCTTCCAAAGTCAGTTCTCGAGCCAGTACAGCTCCTCACCTTCATAGGTGCAGAACTGGATACAGTAAAGGCAAGAGCCTTCCTTCCCCTGGAAAGGGCAAGGACCCTTATGGAACTGGCCTCTTCATTCACCCTTCATTTGTCTCGACCAGCAAGGCATTTCCTTCAGCTTCTGGGCCACATTGGCAGCTTCCACAGCAGTGGTCCAAGGGGCAAGATTCCAGATGAGGGACATTCAGTTCCACTTAAGAGCCTTCTGGTCCCAAAGAAAGGATTCTCTTACCAAACTAATCCCAGTGACTCAAACCCTGATCCAGGCCTTGCAATGGTGGCAGGATCAGGACAATTTGAGACAAGGGGTTCCATTTGTCACTCAGTCTCATTCAGTGATACCACAGATGCTTCCCTACTGGGTTGGGGAGCCCATTTGGGGGATCTTACCACCCAAGGACTGTGGTCACCTCAGGAATCTGTGCTTCACATCAATCTCTTGGAACTCAGAGCAGTGTTTCTGGCACTGCAAGCTTTTTCCAAATCTGTACAGAACAAGGTGGTTCAGGTCAGAACAGACAACACCACCACCATGTGGTACATCAACAAGCAAGGAGGCACTCGGTCTACGGCCTTGTGCACAGAAGCAATGAAGTTGTGGTCCCTTTTCTATTCCCTGCAAACCTCCGTGATAGCAGTTCACCTCCCAGGGAAGGACAATGTCCTAACAGATGCATTGAGCAGAATATCCCAGGGCCATCACGAATGGGCCCTAGATCCTCTAGTTTTGAAAGTGATTTTCTCGAGATGGGGCACTCCACAGATAGATCTTTTTGCAGCCCCAGACAATCACCAACTTCCTCTCTTTTGTTGCAGACCCCCAATCTTGGGCTCAGTCCCCTGGATGCTCTGATTCTGAACTGGGAAGGAAATTTCTGTATGCTACCCCCGTTCAGTGTTAGTCAAGATAAGGTCACAGCCATGAAAAGTGATTATGATTGCTCCAGACTGGGCCAGGCAGCCATGGTATCCATTGTTGCTGTCCCTAGCAGTCCACCTTCCCCTGTCCCTTCCCAGGAATTACAACCTGTTGTCATCCTCTCAGGGGACCATTTGGTACCCGAATCTTCAGTCTCTCAATCTCAAGGCTTGGCTCTTGAAGAGTTAGAGTTTGTAGATATGCATCTTTCCCAAGGGGTTCTGGATATCCTTAGGGCTTCTCGAAAGCCTTCCATCAGGAAGACTTACAACTCCAAATGGAAAAGATTCAGCATTTGGTGTTCTAAGAAGAATATTTCTCCAGACTCTGCTGAATTGCTTACGGTTCTGGACTATATGGTCCATCTTAATGGCCTAGGCCTCAGACCAGCTACCCTTAAAGTACACTTGGCAGCTGTTTCTGCTTCTCTTGTCGGTGGCAAGCCTTCCTCTCTATCATCCCATCCTGTATTTTGTAAGTTTTCAAGGGATTGCTTCACACCAATCCTCCCTTTAGGGATCCTACTCCTGCTTGGGACCTTGCTTATGCAACCTCCCTTTGAGCCTTTGTCCTCAGCAGAGCTTAAGTACTTGACTTGGAAAACTGTGTTTTTGGTAGCCATTACTTCTGCCAGACGTATCAGTGAACTGCAAGCCCTGTCAGTGGAATCTGATTTCATCTCTTTTCATGAGAGATAAAGTGGTCCTTAGAACTAACAGAAAGTTCTTACCTAAAGTGGTTTCAGATTTCCACCTCAACCAGTCTGTATCTCTCCCTGTTTTCTTCACTGACCATTCCTCCTCGGGAGAGAGGAGGCTACACAGCTTAGACGTTAAAAGTTCCCTTAGCTACTACATAGAGCGTACCAAGGGTCACAGGTTTGAATCCCTCCAGTTCCTTACATATGGAGAAGTTGGTAAGGGCAAACCTGCAACTAAGAGATCTATTGCCAGGTGGATTGTTTCTTGTATACAATTCTGCTATGAAAAACTGGGCAGAGCTCCACCCTCAGGCCTGAGGGCTCATTCCACTAGAGGTACAGTTGCTTCCCTGGCTGCTGCCAGGGATATTCCTCTCAGAAATTTGTCAAGTAGCCACCTGGAAAACAGTCCGTACTTTCACCAAGCATTACACTCTGGATATCCAGGCTAGGAGTGATGCTCGGTTTGGCACAGCAGTACTTCGGAGCCTGTTTCCAAAGTAGGTTCTGTCCCTCCTCCATGGAGGTACTGCTTGGTAGTCTGCATATGTCAGAATATAGCAAGACTTCATGTTGTTTGAAGAAAAATTACTCACCTTAGTAATGTTGTTTCTTCTAATGGAGTCTTGCAGTATTATTCCCCAGAACCTAGATTTTGGGATGTGGGTGGGCAGGAGCAGTGTTGGCACCCAAAGGGTGTCCTTTTTCACCCTCTTTTGGTTTGGGTGAGGGTTGTGTTTTGGTTGCGTTTTGTTTTGGGTTTCCTGACTTGAGTCTTCCTTTGAAACCAAAAAACCTTTTATATAGATATATTTGCCAGTTGGCTAGTAAGAATTTTACAGTTTCCACACAAACATCTAGTGAGTCTTTGCTCGTAAAGATCTGACGGTTGCAGTTTAAACAGCAGTAGACAGGGGCTTCAACCGAGCACATGGTGAACATTCCATGCTGGTCATGGAAAGTTTAACTCTTTGTTCTCCCGGGCAGTTGAAAGGCAGGACCTAACTGTATATGTCAGAATACAGCAGGACTCCATTAGAAGAAACAGCATTACTAAGGTGAGTAATTTTTTCTTCTTACCCCAGGAGTACTTTAGCTTCAGTAACTTTTTTGCACTTGGCTGTCTAGGTGCAACTGCCCCAGAGGTGTGCCTTTAAGAGAGATTTAAATGAGCGTAGGGCCAAGCCAATCAAAAGACAGGAGGGGGTGTGAGCTGAGTGAAAGCTTGTTGAATGCTTCAGAATTCTTTCTCCGCCGGACTGAGCAATGTTGCCTCTGAGGTGTCTCCAAACTTTCCTTGTTGACAGCCTTGTAGTGCTTATCTGGGTAAAGTTTTCCTCATAAATTATTTCCTTTAGTGTGCTGAGTGAAAGTTTTCTTTTTCATTAACACTGCGCAAATTTTTTATTTTTAGTGCAGTGCTATTTTGACTTTATTTTTACTGCTATTTAGTTTAAAGCGCAATTTTATCGCAGGTGCTTATTTTCAACAGTTTCCTTCATTTTGGGGGCAACTTCTTGTGGGAACCATCTAATTAGGGACAGTTGCCTTGTTTTGTACCTCAGACCTCACAGGGTTTACCCCGGGGCACCTGCAGTAGATTTCAAATTTAAACAGTGCCTGGGGGTTTTCTCTCTAGATTGCCAATTATGAAGAAACCTTTTTTGTTATATTACTGGACCTTGGTATCATCTGTATCAGGACTGTCCGCAAGGGTCCAGCAGCCACCTGTACGCAGTTGAGTATTACTGGGTTTCTCTTAAGATTGGCACTGGTATAGATCCCAGTTTTACAACAAAAAAAAGGCACTAGTAATAGAGTTTATTAACTGGGGCTGGACTACCCGGTGGCATTTTCACAGAAACCTGCACTCAGTTTGTAGGTCCAAAACTGGTTTGCTTTGCTTAAATTAGCAAACATAACAGATAAACCTTTGATTATTATGGCTGAGGATAAAGCAAAAGCTTCCGACAAGGGGCCATTCAAAAGTGCCAATACCAGAAGCAAAGGTGCTGAGGAACCCTCCAGATCCCAGCCAAAAAATAAAGCTTCCAAGGATGAAGTTCCTCACAAATTGAAAAATAGTGACGAAAAAAGGAAGCTTGCTCAAGCCTCTGATTAAGTGGCTAAAAAGAAACTCTGTCAAGACAGATATGCTTCCGTTGCTCCTTGGAAAGCCAAAAGTGAGACAACAGGCAGCTAAAAGCATACAGGAAAAAGACTTACAAACTGCACAGGTTCTTCCATCAGTGCAAGATATGGAAAACGCACGACAACTGTTTGACCCTTTAAAAGATGGGTCCTCGATTTACTGGGCTGGCAATCACTCTTCCACAGTTCTCTCTTCTGTTGACTGTGAGGGTGGCGCAGATTATCAATTTTATGATGCCCCTGACATGGATTTTGAGGGCCTTGAGCCCCAGGAGTCCCAGGACCCTCACCTTGGGGATCCCCCGGGTGACCACAAAACAATCCTTCCTTTGTTTACATTTATACAAAATATGCTGGATACCCTGGACCTCCCTACGCAGGAGCCCAACCAGGATGTCAATGAAGACAAAGATTATAGGGAGATGAAGGGTCTTTAATCCTCAAAAACCCTCTTCGTCCCTATCTATAATGCATTTAGAAAAAAATACCATGAAGGTGCTTCAGCACCCCACTTCAGTATCGGGTTGATAAGCAGCTTGAGAAAAAAATATGAATCGTCTAAAAATGGTACCGAGTTCCTGTCTGCACATCCTAGCCACGAAAATATAATGCAGCAGGCAGTTTGTGAGAAAGCTGGAGTCTCCGTGTCACCTTCTCCCCCGACGAGGATTCCAAGAAAATTGACTGTATAGCAAAGAAAGTGTATACCACAGCTTCCCTGCTTCTCAGGCTTTCTTCTTACATGGCATTCACAACCAAATATCAGAAAGCCCTTTGGAAATCTGTCCAGGCCATCGCCCGCAACGGATCAGATTCTATGGTGCAGGAGCTGGTGGATATATCAAACTGCCCTGGAAGCTACTATGTACCAGTTCCACATGGCAGATGACAATGATGCAGCCTCTAGGGCGATGGCCCATGCCATCTCTCTCAGATGCTTCGCCTGGCTTAAAACAACCAGTCTGACGACAGACACTCAGAACAAGGCCATGGATTTTCCCTGTCATCAAAATATGTTTGATTACATAACTACTGACTACATGAAAAAAGTTAATGAGTACAAGGCCTCCTGTCAGAGCCACTCATCCAAGCCTAAACCCGCCACCCCTCAGAGATCCTGTTGTAGGGGAAGAGGTTTTGTTCCCAGGCCGTACAATTCCTATCCCCAATCTGACTTCAGCCAATACAGGGGGGTTTCAGAGGCCGGGGCAGATGGGGTCAAAGAAGAGCCACCTCTACCCAGCCATCTGCCTCTCAGTCTAAGTCCTGATGTGAGTGTACAGGTCGCCTCCCCGTTTCCGGTTGGAGACAGACTCTCACTATCTTCAGCACTGGTCCCTCGTCACGTCAGACAAGTGGGTGCTGGAGATAGTGGAGAAAGGGTCTGTCATTACAGTTCAAGCAGCTGCCAGACCTCCAGTTTACCCAGGTGTCAAGACCTCTGTCCCCAACACAGATACCGCTGTTGGAAATAAAGGTACAAAACCTTCTGGCTTTACGAGCAGTGGAGAGGGTCCTCACCCATGAGAAGGGCAAGGGCCTCTACTCGAGGTATTTTCTGACACACAAGAAAACGGGGGAGTGGCAACCTATCTTAGATTTCAGGTATTTAAACAAACATCTGAAAAAACCCAAATTCAAAATGGTCACTCTCTCTCTCTGGTCATACAGTCCTTACAGCAGGGAAACTGGCTAGCCTCCCTCGACTTAAAGGATACCTACTTCCACATACCCATAAGGAGATCTCACAGGAAGTTTCTCAGATTGACTTCCTTCCGGTCACTATCAGTTCACCGCAATGCCCTTCAGTCTGTCCTCGGCCCCAAGAGTCTTTACCAAGTGTCTTGCAGTGGTAGCAGCACATCTCAGGAGACTGGTTGTCACCCTCTACCTCTATCTGGATGACTGGCTCATAGTAGCAAAGTCTCCTGGCCAGGTCAAGGAATTTCTTTCCCTCACAGAACGCACTCTGGAGTCTCTGGGTTTCCTGGTAAATCTAAAGAAATCTCACCCGGAACCCACCCAGCTGCTCGCCTTCATAGGGGCCCAGCTGGACACTCAAAAGGGTTATGCTTTCCTCCCGCAGGAAAGAATTCAGAGTTTCCTTTCAGTGGCAGATTTTTTCGCCCAGGGGCAGCCAAGACCAGCCAGACATTTCCTCAATTTTCTGGGACATATGCAGTAGTCCCAGGGGTCAGGTACAGGATGAGACTCCTGCAAGCCTACCTCAAAGCTCACTGGTCTCAGAGAAGCAACACATTTTTAAAGTTGATACCTGTGTCAGAGCAGTTCCTCCAAAACTTGCTGTGGTGGAAGAACCCTTCAAATTTGCAAGCAGGGGTTCCCTTTCAAACTCCTCTTCCCACAAAGATGATCACCATGGATGCCTCCCTTTTGGGCTGGGGAGCTTATTTATACAGTGCCTCAGTAGGCGACAGCTGGACTCCTGAAGAGTCAGTTGCACATAAATCTTTTGGAACTCAGAACAGTCTTGCTAGCTCTCAAAGCTTTCGCTCCCAGCATAGAGGGGCAGGCGGTTCAAATTCGAACGGACAACACCACTGCAGTGTTCTACATAAACAAGTAGGGTGGTACCAGATCAGGAATACTCTGCAAGCTCTGGTCTCTAGCATTCTCTCTGGGAGTCAGCCTCTCGGCTATTCACCTTCCAGGCAAACTCAATACTCTGGTGGATGCTCTAAGCCGCATCAGCCAAGGTCAGAGCGAATTGACACTGAACAAGCAAGTACTAGCCACAGTGTTCGAGTGGTGAGGCACACCAGATGTGGATCTGTTTGCCTTTCCTCTCAATTTTCAGCTTCCTCAGTACTGTTGCAGGCCCCCAGTTCCGGGAACACTTCCTCTGGATGCCCTGATCCTGGACTGGTCAGGGAGGTTCTTTTACGTATTTCCTTCCCTTACCCCTGATATTCAGGGTTTTGCTGAAATTCAGCAGCCTGCATCTGTGATCCTAGTGGCTCCAGACAGGCCCAGGCAAGCCTGGTACCCTCTTCTCCCAGTGTCCTGCAACAGACCCATTCGCCTTCCTCTGACTCGCTCCCTGCTGACCCTTCCTCAGACGGGAGTGCAGTACCCAGAGATACACACTCTTCACCTCAAGGCCTGGTTCTTGAGACGTTAGAGTTTCCTTCCTCACAGTAGTCTGAACAGGTCCTTGAGATACTGAGGATGGCTAAAAAAACGAACACTAAGAAGACTTATGCAGCCAAATGGAAAAGGTTTTCCCTCTGGTGCAAGAGCGAAAAGGTCGAACCCCTATCAGCTTCAGACCCTCAGCTGCTAGACTACCTGGTACACCTATAGGTGTCAGGCTTGAAACCATCTTCACTCAAGCTACACCTGGCGGCAATTTCAGCCTACCTTTCGGTGGGAAAGAAGAAATCATTTTTTTCCCACATTTTTAAACAGTTTTTCAAAGGCGTCTTGCACCTCCAGCCTTCAAGCAGAGAGCCTGTTCCTCCTTGGAGCCTGAACCTTTGCATAGATGGGCTCATGAATTCACCTTTCGAGTCTATGTCCACAACCCACATCAAGTATGTAACTTGGAAGACAGTCTTCCTGGTAGCCATTACGTCTGCCAGGGGGATTTCGGAGCTACAGGCCCTGTGCACTGAGCCAAATTACATCATCCCTCATAACGGTAAAGTTGAGCGCAGGACAAATAGGACATTTCTGACAAAGGTGGTTTCAGAGTTTCACTTGAACCAGTCTGTTACCCTGCTTGTCTTCTTTACTCAGCCATCCACTCCTGGCGAGCAAAAGCTCCACAGCTTGGATGTCAAAAGAGCCATTTTTCACTACCTAGAGCATACTAGACAGTCCAGAGGCTCTTCCACTCGGTTGTTCCTCACCTATGGGGATGTAGGCAGAGGAAGACCAGCTACCAAGAGAACTATTTGTCATTGGTTGGTCTCTTGTATTAGATTCTGCTATGAGAAACCTGGTCAACATCCTCCAGTGGGGCTCAGGGCCCATTCCACCAGGGTCACTGCAGCCTCGCTTGCAGCAGCAAGGGACATTCCCCTACTGGATGTCTGCAAAGCAGCTACCTGGAAATCTGTGCACACCTTTGTGAAACACTACAGTTTGGATGTGCAGACCAGATCTGATACCAGATTTTGCAGGGCGGTTCTGCAGAGCCTCTTTCCTAAGTAGGTTCTCTGCCCGCCTGCCGCATGGTACTGCTGGGTAGTCTGCAAAACAGTTAGTGATGCTAACGGACTCCTGGGGTAAGAATTAAAAATTACTCACTGCAGTAATCTTTCTTCCAAGGGGGGTCCTTTAGCATCAGTAAGCGCCCACCCTTCCTCCTCGGTTCACCTGTCTGAGAAGGGCTCTTCAAACAACATGAAGTCTTGCTGTATTCTGACTATTGCAGTTAGGTCCTGCCTTTCAACTACCCGTGGAAAACAGAGTTAACTTTCCATAGCCAGCATGGAACGTTCCACGCGAGCTCGGTTGAAGCCCCCGTCTGCTGCTGTTTAAACTCCAACCGTCAGATTCTTTACTCCGCCTCACTGAACAGTCGCTCCAGAGATTTCTTCTTTGCTCGGTTCAAAAAAGTCTGCTAAAGTGTCGTTTTTCGCTCGGTTTCTACCGAATTTCTGCTACCGAATCTGTCAGTTTAAGTCTCTGTTTGTGGTACCGTGAGTACTAGGTAGGTTTTACATTTAGTTTCTGTGTGGAACTTGTAAATTTCGGATCGGTTTGGCTGAAACGATCAGTTCAGTTTAAAAAGTTTGTGAATTTACTTAGAGTGTGGTAACCGGTCCTTATCGGTGCTAAAAAAAACGTATTTTAGTATGTTTTTTTTCCAAGACCCGTAACACGGTCAGGAACCGATAGGGGAATCTTGCCTTGCGGATTGCCGGAAAAAAGGGTACGTTTTGGATAGGATTGGCCATGTCTGAGAAACCCAAGAAAAAATCCGGGCCCACTGGGTTTCAACACTGCAGTGTGTGTGGGGAAGCCTTTGCTAAGGCTGATCCCACCACCTGTGTTTATTGATTGGGGTTTGATCACCTTGATTCAGACTGCCAAATTTGTAAGAATTTTCCCAAAGCTACCCTGGATAAGAGAGTAGATAGACTGAGGGAAAGGGATGCCGAGAAGTCCGCTGACCTGGATGGCCAGCCCGGTTTGGTTCAAACTGAACCAGAAGGAGTGCCCTCTGACCAGGGTGAAACTTCTTCGGGCAAGAGGAGAGCAGATTCTGAGGAGTCTGTTCCAGTTAAAAGCAAGAGAAGAGAGAAATCATCTGGTTCTGATCCAGAAATTCATACTCCGACCGCTGATGAGATGGCCAAAGCGATAAGAATAGTGCAATCGCTAACTTCATTTCCGGCCGAACCGGCACCATCTGGCAGGGGCTCAGTTCGGTTGGTTCCCCCAGTTCCGGATTACACTTCAGAAGAATTTTATGAACCGGAGGAGGGAGAGTATGAGGATGATGATGGTGATTGTGAAAGTCTGGATGTGCCTATTGACCCGGACATCTCCCCAGACAGACCTTCAGGTGTTTCTCCTCCTAGGCTTTCTGAGTCCCCTTCCCACTTTTTGTTTTACAAAAAAGTGGCTGAAACCCTCCAGCTTCCAATGGAAGAAGCAGTAGAGGATCAGGAGGAGCCTGATTTTGTTGAAATGATGGACATCCCTGAGTCCAGGAGGCTGTCTATTCCCATCACAAATCTTTTGGGAAACAAACATTTAAAATTCTAAAGACTCCTAACTCCATACCTCCTGTGGACAGACGAATGGACAAGAGGTATACCCTTTCAGGCTCGGACACGGAGTTCCTTTCTCAGCAATGCAGCCATGTTGGGGTAGTGCAGGCTGCTGCCTGTGATAAGGCAAATATTCCCTTGGCATCACACCCCCCAGATAAGGACTCCAGGAGGATTGATGCCATGGCAAAGAAGCAGTACATGGCAGCATCTTTGGGACTCAGGCAAGCTAACTATATGGCCTACAGCTAGATACAGAAGTTCAGATGGGACACTGTGCTGGCTCTGGCTAAACAGGCCCCTGACCAGCTTGCCAAGGAGCTGGAGCAGGTGGCTGCGGATGGGATTGAGGCATCCAAGGTGCAATTTCATGCTGCTGTGGACTCCAGTGATGTTTCATCTAGAGTCATGGCTACATCTGTGGCCCTTCGGAGGATGGCTTGGCTCAGATGTACTAGCCTATCACAGGATACCCAGGCTAAGGCCATGGATTTCCCTGTCAATGGTAATTCTCTGGGGAGCAGAGGGAGAACTACATGAAAAAGATGGACAAGTACAGGACCACCTACAGGAGTGCTCAGGCCAAAGAAAGGCAAACCACTCCTCAAAGGCAGCAGTCCAGGGGCAGGGGCAGGCCTTTTCAAAGGCCTTTTTACCAAGCCCAGGCCTCCTCCTCTTCCTATGCTCAGAGGGGGTTCTTCAGAGGGAGAGGCAGACGGGGAATGAGCAGGCCTGCTTCCACCCCTCAGCCTAAAGCCCCTGCCAAACAGACACCCTGATTGGTCTGCCCGGGCCGATTCTCCAATACCTGTAGGGGGCAGGCTGGCTTACTTTGTCCAGGACTGGAAGTCTCTGACATCAGACAAGTGGGTCCTGGAAGTAGTAAGCCAGGGACTGGTTCTCAGCTTCAAAAAATTTCCCAAGATGAGAACCAGATCCTTTCCACCTGCAAATCCATCAGAGACCCTTGCCCTAGAGGCAGAGGTTTCTTCCCTCCTGGCTCTCAGAGCCATAGAGAGGGTTCCTACCCTACACAAGGGCAAAGGATTGTACTCCAGGTACTTCCTAACCCCCAAAAAAAAAAACAGGAGAATGGCGGCCCATCCTGGATCTAAGATTTCTGAACAAGCACCTTTTAAAACCAAAGTTCAAAATGGTGACTCTGGGAATAATTCTGCCCTCTCTAAGGCCAGGGGACTGGCTAGCCTCCCTGGACCTCAAAGATGCCTATTTTCACATTCCCATCAGGTGCTCCCACAGAAAGTACCTCAGGTTCGAGTTGCCCTCAGGCCACTATCAGTTCAGAGCAATGCCCTTTGGCCTAACATCAGCCCCAAGGGTGTTCACAAAGTGCCTGGCAGTAGTGGTTGCTTTCCTAAGGAGAAAAAAGATCTCCATCTTTCCATACTTGGACGACTGGCTCATAGTGGGTCAGTCTCCAGACCAAGTCAAGTCACATCTGCAAATAGCTCAGCAAGTGCTCACTTCCTTAGGATTCCTCCTCAGCCTTCCAAAGTCAGTTCTCAAGCCAGTACAGCTCCTCACCTTCATAGGGGCGGAGCTGGATACAATAAGGGCAAGAGCCTTCCTTCCCCAGGACAGGGTAAGGACCCTTATGGAACTGGCCTCTTCATTCACCTTTCAGGTGTCTCAACCAGCAAGGCATTTCCTGCAGCTTCTGGGCCACATGGCAGCCTCTACAGCAGTGGTCCAGGGAGCAAGATTCCAGATGAGGGACATTCAGTTCCACTTAAGAGCCTTCTGGTCCCAAAGAAAGGATCCCCTTACCAAACTAGTCCCAGTGACTCGAACCCTGATCCAGGCCTTGCAATGGTGGCAGGATCAGGACAATTTGAGACAAGGAGTTCCTTTTGTCACTCTCTCTCATTCAGTAATACTCACCACAGATGCCTCCCTGCTGGGCTGGGGAGCCCACCTGGGGGATCTTACCACCCAAGGGCTGTGGTCACCTCAAGAATTTGCTTCACAT
The DNA here is from genome assembly GCA_016271365.2 of Neoceratodus forsteri. Taxonomy (NCBI): domain Eukaryota; kingdom Metazoa; phylum Chordata; order Ceratodontiformes; family Ceratodontidae; genus Neoceratodus; species Neoceratodus forsteri. Next base: position 159,998,655 of record JADMNL010000030.1, on the reverse strand, counting down.
CAATCTCTTGGAATTCAGAGCAGTGTTGATGGCACTGCAAGCCTTTTCCAAATCTGTACAGAACAAGGTGGTCCAGATCAAAACAGACAATATCACAATGTGGTACATCAACAAGCAGGGAGGCACTCAGTCTACGGCCTTGTGCACAGAAGCAGTGAAGTTGTGGTCCCTGGCCTATTCCCTGCAAACCTTTCTGATAGCAGTTCACCTCCCAGGGAAGGGCAATGTCCTAGCAGATGCTCCCAGCAGGATATCCCAGGGCCATCACGAATGGACCCTACATCCCCTAGTTTTGAAAGTGATTTTCTCGAGATGGGGCACTCCACAGATAGATCTTTTTGCAGCCCCAGACAATCACCAACTTCCTCTCTTTTGTTGCAGACCCCCAGTCTTGGGCCCAGTCCCCCTGGATGCTCTGATTCTGAATTGGGAAGGGAAATTTCTGTATGCCCCCGTTCAAAGTGTTAGTCAAGATCAGGTCACAACCATGCAAAGTGATTGCTCCAGACTAGGCCAGACAGCCCTGGTACCCCCTGTTGCTGTCCTTTGAAGTCCACCTTCCCCTGTCTCTTCCCAGGAATTACAACCTGTTGACATCCTCTCGGGAGGATTTGGTATCCGAACCTCAAGTCTCTCAATCTCAAGGCATGGCTCTCGAAGAGTTAGAGTTTGCTGATCTGCACCTTTCTCGGGGGTTCTGGATATCCTTAAGGCTTCTCGAAAGCCTTCCACCAGAAAGACTTACAACTCCAAATGGAAAAGGTTCACTATTTGGTGCTCTAATAAGCATATTTCTCCAGAATCTACTGGGTTGCCTACAGTTTTGGACTATATGGTCCATCTTAATGGCTTGGGACTTAGGCCAGCTACACTTAAAGTGCATTTGGCAGCTGTTTTCTTGTCAGTAGGCAAGCCCTCTCCTCTGTCAGCCCATCCTGTGTTTTGTAAGTTCTTCAAGGGATTGCTGCACACCAATCCCCCCTTTAGGGACCCTGCTCCTGCTTGGGACCTTAATGTTTGCATTGCTCAGCTTATGCAACCACCCTTTGAGCCTTTGTCCTCTGCAGAGCTTAAGTACTTGACTTGGAAAACTGTGTTTTTGGTAGCCGTTACCTCTGCCAGGCGTATCAGTGAATTGCAAGCCCTGTCAGTGGAGCCTGATTTCATCTCTTTCCATAGAGATAAAGTGGTCCTAAGAACTAACAGGAAGTTTTTGCCTAAGGTGGTTTCAGATTTCCACCTTAATCAGTCTATGTCTCTCCTTGTTTTCTTCACTGACCATTCTTCCTCTGAAGAGAGAGGAGGCTGTACAGCTTGGATGTTAAAAGGGCCCTCAGCTACTACATAGAGCACACCAAGGGTCACAGGTTTGAGTCCCTCCAGTTGTTCCTCACATATGGAGAGGTCAGTAAGGGCAAACCTGCCACTAGGAGATCTGTTGCCAGGTGGATTGTCTCTTGTATACAATTCTATGAAAAACTGGGTAGAACCCCACCCTCAGGCCTGAGGGCTCACTCTACTAGAGGTACAGCTGCTTCCCTGGCTGCTGCCAGCGATATTCCTGTCTTCGAAATTTGTCAAGCAGCCACCTGGAAAATAGTCCATACATTCACCAAGCATTACTCTCTGGATATCCAGGCTAGGAGTGATGCTTAGTTTGGCACAGCAGTACTTCAGAGCCTATTCCCAAAGTAGGTTCTGTCCCTCCTCCATGGAGGTACTGCTTGGTAGTCTGCTATAGTCGGAATACAGCAAGACTTCATGTTGTTTGAAGAAAAAATGACTCGCCTTAGTAAGGTTATTTCTTCTAATGGAGTCTTGCTGTATTCTGACCTCCCCGCCTCCCCTCTCAGAACCTGGTTTTTGGGATGTGGGTGGGCAGGAGCAGTGTCTGCACCCTAGGGGTGCCCCTTTTTCCACCCTCCTTTACTTCGGGTGTGTGTTGTGTTTTGGGGTTTCCTGACTTGAGTCTTTGCTTTGAAACCAAAAAAACCTTTTTTTATAAATTTAGTTGCCAGTTGGCTAGTGTGGGTTTTACAGTTTCCACACACAACTTCTGGTGAGTATTGCTCGTAAAGATGTGACGGTTGGAGTTTAAACAGCAGCAGACAGGGGCTTCAACCGAGTTCGCGATGAACGTCCCATGTTGGCCATGGAATGTTAACTCTTTGTTCTCCAGGGCAGTTGAAAGGCAGGACCTAACTGCAATAGTCAGAATACAGCAAGACTCCATTAGAAGAAACAACATTATTAAGGTGAGTAATTTTTTCTTGCGTCACCTTTTACCAAATTTGGAGTTTCTTATTGATGAGTTTTTAGCTCGTGTTGCTGTTTCTATTTCCACTTTTGTAGACATTTGCATGATTTTTGAATCCTGTTGATTCTTTTTGGGGGCATTTGCCCTCGTTTTTCCTTGAAAAAATTCTAAAGCATTCAACAGTTCTCACTCAGCTCACACCCCCTTCTGTTTTTTGATTGGCTTGGCCCTACGCTCATTTAAATATCTCTTAAAGGCATACCTCCAGGGCAATTGTACCTAGCCAGCTAAGTGCAAAAAAGTTACTCATGCTAAAGGACCCCTTGGAAGAAAGAAGATTTCTGTGGTGAGTACTTTTTTCTTGCAGATCTTTGTCATCTGCAATACAGATGTTTCCCATCCACTTTTACTAAATAAACTATGCCTTACTGGCCTTTCCCCTGTCTCCATGTCCTGGTTCAGCTTCTACCTTCAAACATGAAGTCTTGCTGTATTCTGACATAATGCAGTTAGCCCCAGCACTTGAACTGCCCAAGAGAGGAAAGGGTTAACTCTATGCAGAAGCATAGAATGTTGAACTCAAGCTCGGTTTTCAAATCTCTGTTTGTGGTACTTCCCAGTGTAACCGTCAGATTCTTTACTCCACCTAACAGTGAAGTCGCTCCGGAGAGTCCTCTGCTCGGTTCGGTAAAGTTTAAAAAGCATTCAGTTTAAGTCGTTCTATTTGTTATTTTTTCAGATTTCCAGCCTCTGTCTATGGTACAGGTAGTGTAGTAGATAGGTAGTGACCATGTTTTATTTTGGCGACAGCGTGGAAATTGTTGTTTTCTTCAGTTTCTTATCGGTCGGTCCAGTTAGGAACCAACCTTATTTCTACTTTGTTTAAAAATTGAATTTTTCTGGGTTTAGAGTGGTGTTCTGGTACCGACCGGTGTCAGAAGAACCGGGCCTTTTCTGGTTCTTTTTCAAAACCCGTGACACGATTTGTAACAGGTTATTTTATTATCTGGCTTGAAAGCTGCTATAGGATAATTTAGTAGGTTGGTCATGTCTGAGAAACCCAAGAAGAAAACCGGTCCCACTGGGTTTCAACACTGTACTGAGTGTGGGGAGGCCTTTGCCAAGGCCAACCCCCACCTCATCTTTGTTTATTGTCTGGGGTTTGGCCACTTCAAGTCAGACTGCCAAATTTGCAAAAACTTTCCCAAAGCCACTCTAGAAAAAAGATTGAGTAGGCTGAAGAAAAGGGAGGCTGAGAAGTCCGTAGATCCGGATGGCCAGCCCGGTTTGGTTGCTGCCAAATCTGAGGAAGTGCCTACTGACCTAGGTGATACCTCCTCGGGCAAAAGGAGAGCCGAATCCGAGGGGCCGGTTCCGTCAAAAAGGAAACGAAAGTCTGTCGTTCGGACCCAGTACCGCATACTCCAACCGCGGACGAGATAGCCAAAGCGATTAGCATTGTTCAGTCGCTTTGCCCAGTTCCGTCCGAACCAGTACCGCTGACTAGGCGGTCATTTTGGTCGGATCAGTCTCCTTCGGATTACGATCCAGATGCTTTTTATGAGGAGTAGGAGGGAGACAAAGACTATCCCGATGATGACCTGGGGGGTCTGGATGTGCCTATTGAACCGGACATCTCCCCAGACAGACCTTCTAATGTCTCCCCTTCCGGGCTTTGAGTCCCCTTCACACTTATTGTTCTATGAGAAGGTAGCTGAAACCCTCCAGCTCCCTATGGTTGAAGCTGCTGAGGAGGAAGAAGAACCTGATTTTGTGGAAATGATGGACATCCCAGAGTCCAAAAGATTGTCTATCCCTCTTCATAAGTCCTTGGGGAAACACACATACGATTTTACAAACTCCTAACTCATTATCTCCTGTGGATAAAAGAATGGACAGGAGGTATATGTTATCAGGCTCATGTACGGAGTTCCTTTATACTCATAGCGGCCATGTTGGGGTAGTGCCGGCTGCAGCCTGTGACAGGGCTAACATTCTTTTGGCTTCACACACCTCGGATAAGGACTCCAGGAAAGTTGATGCCATGGCCAAAAAATATTTGGCATCCTCTTTGGGACTCAGGCAGGCAAACTATATGGCCTACGCAGCCAGGTACCAGAAGTCCAGGTGGGATACTGTTCTGGAACTGGCTAAACAGGCCTCCCCCTCCAGCTAGCCAAGGAACTGGAGGAGGTGGCTGCAGATGGAATTGAGGCATCTAAAGTACAATTTCACACTGCTGTGGACTCCAGTGATGTGGCATCAAGAGTCATGGCTACATCTGTCTCAGAAGACATGCTTGGCTCAGATGTACTAGCCTATCACAGGATACCCAGACTAAGGCTATGGATTTTCTTGTAGTTGGTAACTCTGTTTGGGGAGCAGACAGAGGCTTATATGAAGAAAATGGATGAATACAGGACCACTTACAGGAGTGTATAGGCCAAGGAAAAGCAAGCCACTCCACAAAAGCAACAGTCCAGGGGCAGGCCTTTTTACCAAGCCCAAGCCTCCTCCCCTTTCCCACAGAGGATTTTTTTTTTTCTGAAGGAGGGGCAGGAGCAGGGTTGCTTCCTCTTGCCAGTCTAGGGCTCGTGCCAAGCAGACACTCTGAGGTGTCAGCCCCGCTTGACTCCCCAATCCCAGTAGGAGGCATGCTGGCTTACTACTTTTTAGACCTGGAAGTCTGTGACCTCAGACAAGTGGGTCCTGGAAGTAGTAAGCCAGGGACTGGCCCTCCGCTTCAAAAGGTTCCCAAAAAGGAGGGCCAGGTCTTTTCCACCTTCATCAGTCTCAGAAACCCTTGCCCTAGAGGCAGAGGTTTCCTCTCTCCTGGCTCTCAGAGCCATAGAGAAGGTTCCTACTCAACACAGGGGAAAAGGCCTGTACTCCAGGTACTTCCATACCCCCAAAGAAAACGGGAGTGGTGACCCATCCTGGACCTAAGGTATTTGAACAAACGCATTTCAAAACCCAAATTCAGTATGGTAACTCTAGGAATAATCCTTCACTCTTTAAGGCCAAGGGATTGGCTAGCATCCCTGGACCTCAAGGATGCCTATTTCCATATCCCTATCGGGTGCTCCCACAAAAGATACCTCAGGTTCGAGTTGCCTTCAGGCCATTATCAGTTCAGGGCCATGCCATTCGGCCTAACATCAGCTCCAAGGGTGTTCACAAAGTGCCTTGCAGTAGTGGTGGCTTACCTCAGAAGACAGGGTATCACCATTTTTCCATATCTGGATGACTGGCTAATCGTAGGTTAGTCATCAGACCAGGTCAGCTCTGCAAACCACCCAGGAATTGCTCAGTTCTCTGGGGTTTCTTCTCAGACTTCCAAAATATGTCCTCGAACCAGTACAACTTCTCACCTTCATAGGTATAGAACTGGATACTATCCAAGCAAAATCTTTCTTTCCCCTGGCAAGGGTGAAGGCCCTAGTAGATCTTGCTTCCTCTTTTCGACCTCGGGCTTCTCGTCCAGTGAGACAGTTCCTCCAACTCCTGGGCCACATAGCAGCCTCCACTGCAGTGGTACAGGGAGCCAGATTTAAGATGAGGGACATTCAGTTCCACCTAAGGTCCTTTTGTCACAGAGAAAGGACTCTCTCACCAATCTGATTCCAGTGACTCAGACTCTGGTCCAAGCTCTCCAGTAGTGGCTGGACCAGGACAACCTCGGATAAGGAGTTCCATTTCTCCCTCAAGTCCCATCAGTAGTTCTAACTTTGGATGCCTCTCTCCTAGGTTGGGGAGCCCACATGGAAGCCCTGACAGCTCAAGGGGTCTGGTCTCCACAGGAGTCTCTCCTTCATATCAATCTCCTGGAACTCTGGTCAGTTTTCCTAGCCCTTCAGAGCTTCTCAGATTCAGTCAAGGGCAAGGTGGTCCAAGTCAGAACAGACAACACCACCACAATGTAGTACATCGGCAAGCAGGGAGGCACTCTGTCCACAGCCTTGTGCACAGAAACCATGAAGCTGTTGTCTCTGGCCTATTCTCTTCAGACTTCCCTGGTAGCAGTTCACCTTCCAGGAAAGGCCAATATACTAGAAGATGTCCTGAGCACAATTTCACAGGGACATCACGAATGGTCCCTGGATCCTCACATCCTGGAAGTCATCTTCTCCAGGTGGGGCACTCCAGAGATAGATCCCTTTGCATCACCGGACAATCATCAACTTCCTCTGTTTTGTTGCAGACCTCCAGTCCTGGGGTCGGTACCCCTGGATGCTCTCATTTTGGACTGGAAAGGCAGGTTTCTCTGTGCCTTCTCTCTGCTGTTCAGAGTTCTTAACAAGATCAGAACTCAACCCTGCACAGTGATACTAGTGGCTCCAGATTGGGCCAGACAGCCTTGGTGTCCTCTACTGCTGTCCTTGACAGTGTCACGTCCCCTGTCTCTTCCCAGGAAATGCAGTCTCCTGTCCTTCTCCCAGGGGCAGATCTGGTACCCCAGTCTCCAGTCTCTCAATCTCAGGGCCTGGCTCTTGAAGAGTTTAGAATATGCAGCACTACATCTCTCTCAGGGAGTTCTGGATATTCTGAAGGTTTCCAAGAAACCTTCCACTAGAGAAACTTATAATTCCAAATGGAAGTGGTTCAGTATTTGGTGTTCTCAGAAAGGCATTGTGCCTGATTCTGCAGACATCTCCACAGCCTTATTATCTAGTTCATCTGAATGGTCTAGGCCTTAGGCCTGCCACTCTGAAGATTCATCTAGCAGCTGTCTTTGCATTCCTTTCAGCAGGGAAGGTCTCTTTCCTGGCATCTCATCCTGTTTTCAGGAAGTTTTCAAAGTAGTGAGGATGATAGAGGTCTTCAGGTACATGAAGGGGGTAAATAGGGGAGGAGCAGTCAGGGTGCTTCGAAGGAAGGAGGAGGGGGCAACTAGAGGGCATGGGTGGAAGCTGGAGGAAAGATTAAGGGGAGAAAGGAGGAGGTGCTACTTCACTGAAAGGGTGGTGGAGCCATGGAATGCGCTGCCCAGGGGGCTGGTGGAGGGGTTCAAGAGGGGTGGGACAGGTACAGGGGAAGGGTTCTGGAAGCAAAATCCAGTGCAGCGACAATATCCGGAACTGGGAAGGGAGAAGGCAAGGGGGGCAGCAAGGTCAGCTCCCAGGGTGGGGGCTGACCAAACGAGCAGACACGAAAGACCGTCAGGCCTATTCTGCTGACATTTTGGTATGTTAGTATGTAAAGGTCTGGTTCACATTAACCCTCCCTTTAGAGAGCTTACTCCGCCTTGGGATGTTAATGTCTGCATTACTCAAGTTATGCAGCCACCCTTTGAACCTCTGACTTCGGCCGAGTTGAAGTACTTGACCTGGAAAACTGTGTTCCTGGTAGCTATTACTTCTGCCAGATGGATTAGTGAATTACAGGCCCTGTCAGCTGAACCTGACTTCATATCTTTCCATAGGGATAAAGTGGTCCTAAGAACCAATAGGAGGTTCTTGCCCAAAGTGGTATCAGATTTTCATCTGAGCCAATCTATCTTTCCCTGTGTTTTTCACTGACCATTCTTCTTCAGGGAAAAGACTACACAGTTTGGATGTTAAAAGGGCTGTTAGCTACTACATAGAGCATACTAAAGCATACAGAAATGACTGTCTTCAATTGTTTCTCACTTATGGTGAAGTGGGGAAAGGTAAGTCTACCCCTAAAAGAACTATTGCCAGGTGGATTGTTTCTTGTATACAATTCTGCTACGACAAATTGGGTAGAACAACCCCTTAAGGCCTGAGGGCTCACTTTACTAGGGGTACAGCTGTGGCCAGAGATATACCCTTGTTAGATATCTGTAAAGCAGCCACCTGGAAAACAGTACATAAATTCACCAAGCATTACTCCCTGGACATCCAGGCTAGGGGTGATGCTAGGTTTGGCACAGCAGTACTGCAGAACCTGTTCCCAAAGTCGGTTCTGTATTCCCTCCTCCATAGGGAACTACTTGGTAGTCCGCATTATGTCAGAATACAGCAAGACTTCATGTTTGAAGAAAAAATTACCTTAGTAATGTTTCTTCTAATGGAGTCTTGCTATATTCTGACCTCTCCCCCTGCCTCCTCTCTCAGAACCTAGTTTTTGGGAAGTGGGCTGGCAGGTACAGTGTTGCACCTCAGGTGTACCTTGTACCCTCGCTCTTAAGGGTGGGGTAGCTGTTATTGTTGCTTTTCTTGTGTTTTTATAGTTAAATATTGTCATTACCTTTCCTTCTTGGGTTCTCGACTTGAGTCTTTTTGGACCCCAATTTTTTGCCTATTGGCTATATTTTTTGAACAATTTCCATAGTATACTACTTGGTTAGTTTGATCGTAAGAATCTGATGGATACACTGGGAAGTACCACAGATAGAGGTTTGAAACCCGAACTCGACCTCAACATTCTATGCTTCTGCATAGTTAATTCTTTCCTCTCCAGGGCAGTTCAAGTGCTGGGGCTAACTGCATTATGTCAGAATATGGCAAGACTACATTAGAAGAAACAACATTACTATGGTGAGTAATTTTTTCTTACTGGCCGTTCCCAGTCGGTCTCTATTAACAATGTCCTATCCTCCTCGCTCCCCATCCTTGCAGGTGTGTCTCAGGGATCTATTCTTGGGCCTGTTCTTTCTCCCTCTTTATTAACAATCTCCCCCTCAGTCTGCTCCATGCCAATATTCACATGTATGCAGATGATGCCATACTTTTCTAGGGATGTGGATATGTTGTTCAATCCACACTTATTGGCAAGTTCCTTGCCGCTTTAAATCTTGCCGGAAGGTCTTCAAGCTGGCTCCTCCCACCCACCAGGGTGGTAAAACTCTCGGCTCCGCCCCATGATGCCAGATCTTCCTTACCACTTGGAAGCTCAGGCTCCCTCCTTAGCACTCTGAGTTTTCAGCCTGGATCCACACTCTTCGGTTAAACCGAAACTCATTCTAAAGTTTAAAAGACTTTGGTCTTCTTTTTCCCTTGTGGTTGCGATGGACAAATTGACTCCCGGATTTCGTTGGTGCCCCTGTGGGCAGAAGATGTCCCGGACCGATCCGCACTCTACGTGCGTTTACTGCCTTGGACTTGGCCATGACTCACAGGCTTGTGAGTTATGCAAATCCTTTTCGGCTTCGGTCTTGGAGGACCACGCTGCCCGATTGCTCTTGGGGCCACCTGAAAAACATTATCCTCCGGTCAAGTCGAAGGAGGCGTGTCCGGCGGCGGGCTCGGCAGAACAGCTGGAGCAGATGGCCCTCGAGGAAGAGGCAGCCCAGGCCGCATCATCCTTGGTCGCGGCATTTATCCCGCTCTCTTTGGGCTCTTCCTATACAGCTTCTTTTAAGGAGCTTTGCCAATCCCTCTCCACCAAGGGAGAAGGGCCATCGGGACATTTCTTTCGGTCCAAAAAGAAGGACTCTAAAGGTAAGTCCCATCGTCAACGTTCATGGGAGCGGGAGAGGTCCCCTTCCCCGGATAGTGACCCGTCGTATGGTTTGTTGACTGGAGAAGCCGACAACCCTTCTTCACCGGTTCCCCCGGTGGAAACCGAGGACTTGCCTGTGCCGGAGTCCCCAGTTAAGGTCCCTGAACCGAGGGAGGAGCAGGTTTCCCCTGCCTCCTCTCTGACCCACCCTCGGAATACCTGAAGGTCTCTGTCTCGGACCTCTTCCAGGTCCAGCCGGTCCTGCCGACATCGGCGGTCTCGGCACCATGGAAAGCGGCGGTGCTGCTCATCCTCATCGTCCTCTTCGGAGGATAGGCTCCAGCGCAAGTCGTGTTGGCGCTACGAGGATTTAATGTGGCAGCAGCTCTTATTATCCAGGAATAAGCCAACTCCATCACCTTCTCTGGCCATTAAGTGGCTGTCACTGGAGTGGCCGGAGCAACCCCTCTTAGTGGTCGAAGAGCCGAAGCCGGCACCGGTTGTTCGGCCGAAACCGGCTGTGCCACTCATTGTGGTGGAACCTCCGCCTCCACAACCAAAGACTGGGGCCCCGAACAAGGATTCTCGGTCGGGTCAGGGTTTGCCCCATAGGTTGTCGGTCACCCTCACTCCCGATCAACCTCTGCATATGGAGGGTGGCTCAGGCGCTCGGCAGCTGTTCGCAGACTCCTCGGAGTCTGATGGCGATGACTCCTTGTTTTCCAGGCTGCTTGACTTGGAGTCCACTGGGGGTCAGTCGGTGGACGAGAGCCCATCCTCGTTCCTCGGAATGCTTTGACTCATCTCAGAATCTACTGGGATGAAGCTCGAACCCGTTTCAAAACTGGCAGAGTATCCCCTCACGGAGATACTGGACCGAGGGGATTCCCCTACGGAGGCCTACCTGGTGGCCAAAGCCATTGTTGGCCCGGCCCTGCAGCGGCCAGCTTCTTGTCCAGCACCTTCGGCCAGGATGGCTCGGAGGTATGCTGCCCCTATCGGTTCGCTCTCCGGTTTCTCAGAGCACCCCTCTGCGGAGGGGTTAGTGACCGACAGTGTTTTCCAGCATTCCGAGAACGTTCTGGATGTGGACAAGCCACCCGATAAGGAGTCCAAGAAATTGGACTACTCCGGGCGGAAAGTCTATGCTGCTTCCTCCCTAGGCCTTCATCAGGCTAGCTCAGCCATCCTGATGGCACACTTTTCACACGCCATTTTGGGCTCCCTGGATGAGGTGATTCCTCATCTCCCAGCTGACCTTCAAACGACAGTCAAGCAGATGCAGGATCAAGGAAGGGCGGTGGCCAAACAGCAGCTCCAAACTTCTTTTGGACGTAGCTGACTCACGTGCCCAGTTAGTAGCGGCCGCAGTGGCCGTGCGCCGCAGAGCTTGGCTGCAGATCTCCACCTTTATGGCAGATACCCAGCACAAGCTGGCAGACGTTCCCTTCCTGGGTACAGACTTGTTCGGTCCCAGGGTGGAGGGTCATCTCCAACGGATCGAGAAGTCCGATGCCACCCTGGACTCTGTCACGTCTGCCCAGAAGGACAAAGGCCGCCAACAGCAGCGTAAGCCCTTTCGTCCTTCAGCCCCTGCGGCACATCCAGCCCAGCAACACCAGCATCAGGGCCAGCAGGCTCGCACATGGCATCCCAAAGCCAAGCCTGCTGCTTCCTCCAGCAGGAAGCCGGGAGGGAAAGGTCCAGGCGGCTACTCGGCCAGCCCGTCCTCCAAGCCTGCCCAGTGACAGGTTGCAGGGTGTTGCCCCCAACCTCGTCACTCCTCCCCGGGTTCCCCCGTGGGGGACGGCTCCGCCACTTTCTTTCTGCCTGGTCTGTTATCACCACGGACCGCTGAGTGTTGGAAGTGGTAGGCAGGGGTCTGCCTCTGGAATTCGAGCAGTCCCCACCCTACCGATCCCCTTTCCCCACGGGGGGCTATGGGTTCCGCAGCCTCTCTCTCGGCTCATCGAGCCGACATTGCCCTTCTCCTCTAGAAGGAGGTGATCAGGGAGGTGGCGGACCCTCCTCCAGACCCAGGGTTTGTGTCCAGGTACTTCCTGGTCCCAAAACGGATGGGGGGCTGGCGCCCCATTCTCGACCTACACAACCTGAACAAGTTCCTAAGGTCTCGCACCTTCAGGATGGTCACTCTGGCTCAGATCATTCCATCCTTGGATTGAGGTGTGTGGTTCTGTTCTCTGGACCTTCAGGACGCGTTCTTTCACGTCCCAATCCGTCCATCTCACCAGCGAGTCCTCCACGTCAGGGCAGAGGGATCCCTTTATGAGTTCCGGGTCATGCCTTTCGGCCTCTCTCCAGCTCCCAGGGTCTTCACCAAATGCATGGCAGTGGTGACAGCATTCCTGCGGCGCCGAAAGGTCTGGGTGTACCCTTACCTGGACAACTGGCTGATTGCAGCCCCCTCCAGGTCTGCTCTCACATTGGCCTCCTCATTAATGAGGCCACATCGGAACTCGTGCCATCGCAGGTGATTCAGTTCATCGTGGCAGAGCTCGACTCTCTTCAAGCCAGAGCACGGCTCCTGGCAGACAGGGCCGAGGTCCTTTCCTCCTTTGCCCAATCATTTCTGGTTGGGCAATTGCACCCTGCCCTGGACTTCCTGCGCCTTCTGGGCCTTATGGCGGCCTGCACCAACGTAGTCTGTTGGGCCTGCTGGCGTATGCATCCTCTGCAATGGGGGCTGGCCCGCCAGTGGTCACAGCGCTCCGGTCCTCTGTACCAGCCAGTGACCCAGGAGATGTGGAATGGCCTTCAGTGGTGGCTCGTTCCAGCTTATCTGCAGGAGGGAATCCCGTTTGTCCGCCCCGAGCCGATGGTCACTCTGACGACCGATGCCTCTCTGATGGGTTGGGATGCCCATCTGGGGGAGTTCAGAGCTCACGGCCTCTGGTCCCCTCAGGAGTCTCGATGCCACATCAACCTGCTGGAGCTTTGAGTGGTCTGACTAGCCCTCACCGCCTTCGCTCCGTTTGTACGGGGCCAAGTGGTCCAGGTCCAGACGGACAACACCACGACCATGTATTACCTAAACTGCCAGGGCGGGACGCACTCCTTGCCTCTGTGCAAGGAGGCTGTCCGCACTTGGTCTCTCGTGATCAGCCTGGAGGTGGATCTCCTAGCCATCCATGTGGCAGGAGCCTCCAACAGCCTGGCCGATGCCCTCAGCCGGATAGGCACTGCATCTCATGAGTGGTCTCTCCTGCCGGAGGTAGTACAAGATCTGTTCTCCCACTGGGGCACCCTCAGGTTTACCTGTTTGCCTCCAGGAGAATGCGGCTTGAGGCTGTTTCATGCCCCCAAGCAGGGCTCACAGGGATGCCTTCTCAAGGCCGTGGACCCCGGGCCTCTTCTACTCCTTCCCTCCCATTTCCCTTGATCCACAAGGTGCTTCTCAAGCGAAGAGGGACAAGGCACAGGTGATTCTGGTAGCCCCAGACTGTCCCCGTCAGTTCTGGTATCCAGATCTCCTCAGCTTCAGGCTCCCGAGGCAGCTTCCAGCCCACCCGGACCTGATCTCAGTCAACAAGGGGAAGGTACTTCACCCGGACCTTCAATCCCTGAACTTGATTGCCTGGTTCCTGAGCAGCTAGAGTTCCAGGCCTTGGGTCTTTTCGTTGAGGTCCTTAACGTTGTTGAGGCATCCCATAAGGAGTCGACCAGAAAATGCTATGCCTTCAAATGGAAGAGATTCTCCATTTGGTGTCAGAATAAGGGGTTGTACCCTTCCTCCTGTTCTTTGGCTAGCATTCTGGACTACCTGTGGTCCCTTTCTCAGCTAGGGCTTCAGTCGACGACGACCCTTAAAGTGCATCTGGCAGCCATCTCTGCTTACCGGGCGCGGGCCGGAAAGCAGTCGGTGGCGCAGGAGAAGGTGGTTGGGTGCTTTTTCAAAGGCCTTGATCACATATCCCCTCCGGTGCGAGAGCCTCCGCCTCCGTGGGATCTACTGCTGGTATTGGCTAAGCTCATTGGCAAGCCATTTGAACCGATGCACAGGTGTGACATCTCTCACCTGTCATGGAAGACCGCCTTCTTGGTGGCTATCATGTCAGCCAGAAGGATGGGAGAGCTCCAGGCACTTTCCATCGAGTCTCCTTATCTGGTCCTCCACAGGGACAAGGTTGTCCTGCACCCCCACCCGAAATTCCTTCCGAAGGTGGTGTCGGAGTTCCACCTTAACCAGGTGTTGACTCTGCCGGTGTTCTACCCCAGTCACACCTCGGAGGATGAATATAGGCTCCATACTCTGGACCCTAGAAGAGTGCTCTCTTATTATAAGGAGTGGACGGCTGAAGTTCGGGGAGAGGTTCACCAGCTGTTTGTCACATACGCTGAAGCCGCACCTGGCAGACCTGCAGCCAAGCAGACGATAGGCAGGTGGGTCACCTCCTGCATAGGTCTCTGCTATAGGTTAGTGGGCATGGAGCCTCCCAAAGGGATAAGAGCTCATTCTACCCGCCATACCGCTGCTTCGGTGGCTGCTTCCAGGGACGTCCCTATCCAGAAATCTGCAGGGCTGCTACCTGGAAGTCAGCACACACCTTCATTACCCACTACCACATCGACCTTGAGTCATGCCGGGATGCTGGTTTTGGGACTCGCTGCTCCAGTCCTTATTTCCTAGGTAAGGGTGCGCTTGCCTCCTCCCAGAGAACTGCTAGAGTCGTTACATGGATTGAACAACATTCCACGCCTCCTGAAATACAGGTTACTCACCTGTAACAGGAATTCTAGGAGTGGTATATGTTGTTCATCCACACAACCCACCCAACCTCCCCAGCTTAGACATGCAACCTGGCTTTCAGCGGGCTAGATCTGATGTCATGGGGCGGAGCAGAGAGTTTTACCACCCGGGTTGGTGGGAGGAGCCAGCTTGAAGACCTTCCGGCAAGATTTAAAGAGCAGCTGCCTACCTGTGATGGAGATGACGGCCCCCACAGCAGTAGTCCCCCGATGTCAGCAGAAACGAAGCCACGTAGTGTCCCATAACCAAAGCACCACAGAAGGAATGTAAATATGCACAAAACTGGACATACCCGACCGCCGATTACAAAAACGGGATGTCAGGCGGAACGACCGCAAATCTCACAAGAGCAGCGCAAAGACGTCAGTAAATGAATCCGCAAGGTGACGTCCGCGGAAAAGGATAGCCAAATAAATAAAAGGTGCAGCATGCCCAGCACTGTTGCTGAGCAACCATGTAGAAACAGTGACGGCAGACTCGGTCACAGCACACTGTATGAATGCACCGCCAGACCTGAAACGCTGCAGCCTGATAGGAACGTCCAAAGTGTAGAAACCCCCTGGAGCCACAGTGACAGACATAGTGCGATAGGGAGATACAGGAGCCCTACTGACAGGCACACCAGAAAAGGCAACGTACACACAAATTTGGCCAGTGGTACAGATAGGGGGTCCAGCAGCCGTCCATCAGCACATCCGCAACCAGTAAGCTGCAAGAACGAAGCACGCCCAAGTGAGAGAATCACAGCAACAGGTAGCAGACCACTGCAGACACAAGACACTGCACCCAAATGCAGCCAGCAACACACATAGGGATGCTATCGCACAGCAAACACTGAAAACAGGGTATTGCAGTGTAGAAGCATAGGACTAGTACAGAACAGGTGTGTATAAAGCACACACGTGCACAATGCCCAGGCAGGACACCTCACAACTGCACTACATGCCTGTGCACCCACTGTGGTAAAGCAGTACACTGGGGTATGTCATATGTCGTCAGTGAAACAACCCACAGTGCAGGTAGCTGTGGTGTGGACGTGACTGTATGAACAGAGACACATCTGCACAGTGGCACATCGTGTGAGCCACTGACACCAATGGATAGGGATAGTGCTGCCCCCCCAGCAACCAGCACAGTAAGACACGTGACAATACATAAAGTGGTACTGTGCCAACACTGCCCAGCAGCTCAACAACACAATAAGCAGGAACACTGCAGAGGGTGGTGTGCAGTGCCACACACACACAAGTAATCCAATGTGTATGTCCCTGAATTAGTGTGCAACTGGCATACTACCAGCAACAACCCTGCAAAATCTGTCAAACACCTAGGAACACCCACTCCCTGTGCCCGTGTAGCAGGTGGTTGCAGAGCAGACATAGAAGCTGACTGTGTGTCCCTCCTGTACCCCGCAGCATGCCCAAACGATGTGTGGTGGGTGGGTGCGGTAACACAAATGTGGACAAGGTCAGTCTGCACCACTGGCCCAAGGATGAGGGGCTTCGTAACCAGTGGGACACATTTGTGACAACATGTAAAAGGTGGTCAACTGGTACAAAAACCAGTGTCATGTGGTGTGCACTTCAATGCGCCAGATGACTTTGTAAACTACAATCAGTGGGCTGCAGGCTACAAACGTAAATTAGACTTAGTGCCGACTGCAGTACCAACTCTGAGGACAAAACTGAGCACCAATGTGAATGATGGCATCCCCACCCTGTGTGATGGTACAGCACAACAACGTAGCACGATGGCATGGATGACACTGAATGAATCGGTAAGTGCCAGGTGCCTATGCACCAGTCTGATGTGTGGCAAATGTGTACAAACATGCAGACCACACGTAGGGAAGCAGTCCCCTAGGGCACACCATGGCCATACAGGAGTAGCCCAATGTGTGGAGGTACATGATGTGATTGACAGGAGCAGAACGCACAACCCAGCGTACAACATGACCATGGATGGCACAACAGGTACACAAGATGTGACAGCAGTGGACACGCCTCCTTCCCAAATTGGCATCTCTTCAAACTCTCGCTGGACAAAAAAACCCTGATATACTAGCCATTGTGGAAACCTGGCTATCTCCCAGCACCCCGGATCATGCGGTCTCGCTTGAAGGCTACAATCTTTTCAGACTCGACCGGGCAAGCAAGAAAGGTGGGGGCTGTGCTATCTACATAAAGGACAACCTCTCCTGTCAATGCGGCAGCTTCAACCCCACAAATACGCAGATGCAACTCCTCCCTATCAAACTGCTTCTTGGTGCACAAAACAAAGTTCTCACAGTGGCCGCAGTCTATATCCCTCCAAAAGACCACCGTGCCAGTATTAAGTCTGTACTTTATTTTGTTAGTCTGCAGCCTTCTGAAAATGAGCTCCTCCTCCTCGGGGATTTCAACATAAACTGGCTCGCCTCTGCCACTGGCTCTTACAAAGATGACATCCTAGCAGCAAACCTGACTCGGATGGTAACCTCCCCCACCCAGAAAAATTACAAAACTGGTACAAGCACCCTTATTGACTGGGTTCTCACAGATCACCCTGACTGGATAAAAAACATTAAAGTCCTCCCTGACTCCCTCAGTGACCACTCCCCAGTGTCCTGTACCTGGTCTAATAAATTTCTCAAGCCACCCCCAAAGTTATAACAAGCAGAGTATTGCCTTATGGGAATCTTATCAAGTTGAAAACCCATCTCCTACAACAGGACTGGGCGCTCAATCCTTGAATCAACTGATATTAATACCGCACTAGAATACTTCATTAAATCTTTCAACTCTGCATGCGACTTATACGCCCCAGTAAAAAAACGTAAAATCAAAGCGCTATCAAATCCATGGATTACTGCCAAACTACTTGCCGAGCTCAAGGTTCGGGACCACCTCTGGGCAGTTGCCAGAGACACAGGCTCACCTCATGATACCCTAAAATACAAGCAGGCACGAAATAGATGTACCTCACAAATTAGGCAAATGAAGAGCACCTATTTCAAAAATGCCCTTGAATCCACCTGGGGTGATGGAAGAGCTTTTTGGGACAACATCCGAAACATAATGGGTAAACAATCAAAATCGTCACCTACCATTATGAAAGTTGATGGATCCACCACTCTTGACCCAAAGTCTATTGCAGATGTGCTTAATAAGACATTGACAGACCTTAGTGGGGTCCTCCCCCCAGATTTCTTCTCGGACTTACCTGTGCCTAGCCTAGTATCACAAAACACCCCTCGTGACAAACCACAATTTTACTTCAAGAAAATCAAAGTGCACGAAGCACTCAAGTACATAAGAAAGGCCTGCTCCAAATCCAGAACAAGTAGTGACACGCTAGATCTAAAAATCCTGTGTCTCACCCTGGATGAAGTAATTCACCCTTGCAAAATTCTTAATCTGCCACTTTGTCAAAGTCAATTTCTCAACAAATGGAAATTCGCCATAGTTACGCAGTGCACAAAGGGGGACAAACCTCAACAAGAAACTATCGACCAATATCAATACTCCCTCCTCCAAAGCACTTGAACGAATAGTGGCAGACCAACTCTCTGATTACCTGGACAATACAATCTACTCTGTAATCAACAGCACGGCTTTAGGGAAAGGACATAGTACAACAACAGCCTTACTTGATTTCTCTGAGAAGTCCACTCAGCCCCTGGACAAAGGGTGCCAAACAGGTGCAGTCTTTATCGATCTTACAAAAGCTTTCGACACAGTCCATCATGGCCTACTTACCTCCCTACTTTCTAGCCTAGGCCTGGCCAGAGGTCCTTGTGCTTGGGTAAAAGTTACCTGTCCAATCGGTCACAGGCTGTAAAATCTCTAATGAACTCTCCGACTTCAAACTGGTTCTCTGGGTGTACCACAGGGATCAATTCTTGGACTGCTCCTCTTTAGCCTGTTCTTAACTCCCTCCCAGATATCTGCCAGGAGAAAATAATTTTATCGCTGATGATGCTGTAATCTCTCTTCCCACAGGATCCAAACTCCCTCTGAAAAGCCTGCAACTTGCTTTCTCTAGTGTTGAAAGGTGGTTCCTGGATAGTAAACTTGCTAAACCACAATAAAACAAAAGCCATGCTCTTCTCCAATCACCAAACAAAAATAGGCATACTCCACTCACCATACAAACCTCTGCAGGGAATTACACTGGACCAAGTAAATACCAAATACCTTGGCATCACTTTTGACCAAGGGCTCACCTTTGCAACCCACATTGACAACACTCGAAAACAGTGAACCAAGCCTGGAATACTATTCCGTAACTGTCAATTTCTAAATCAAGCGGCATTGAGAATAGCTATACAGAGTTCCATAATCTCAATCATTGACTATGGCCGTATTATTTATGGCTCAGCTACCTCCACTGCTCTAAGGCGTATCTCAGTCACTCTAAATAAGGCCTGCCAGCTCCTCACAGGGGCTCAAAGACTGACTCACACGTGTGATCTGTACTATGAATCAGGCTGGTTGAACCTATCAGATCGTCTTATTTCTAGGGACATGGATATGTTGTTCATCCACACTCATTGGCAGTATCCTTGCCGCTTTAAATCTTGCCGGAAGGTCTTCAAGCTTGCTCCTCCCACCCACCCGGGTGGTATAACTCTCGGCTCCGCCCCATGACGCCAGATCTTCCTTACCGCTTGGAAGCTCAGGTTCCCTCCTTAACGCTCTGCGTTTGCGACTGGTTCCTATTTCTCCGTTTGCGGATTTAAAAATAATATTTTGCAAAAGACTTCAGTCTTGATCCCTCGCTGCTGCGATGGCAAATCGACTCCCGGATTCGGGAGATGCCCATGCGGGCAGAAGATGTCTCAGACGGATCCACACTCCCGTGTGTACTGCTTAGGCCTTGAGCACGACCCCAGGCTTGCGACCTGTGCTCATCTTTCTCGGCCCTCGTCCTCGAAGACCGTGCTGCCCGATTGCAACTGGGCCTCCGAAGCGTTTCTCGGTGAAGTCCAAGGAGGCCGGTTGGCGGTGTCAGCGGCGGCTGGACGGCGGATCCTTCAGCGGATGAGTCGCCCTCGAAGAGGAGGCGGTAGCGAACGTATCTTCCTCGACGCGGCATTTATCTCCTGGGTTCTTCTACCGGCTTCCTTTAAGGAGCTTTGTCTGTCCCTCTCACTAAAGGAGAAGGGCCTGCGTCTGCTGGACCTTTTCTCGGTCAAAGAGGAAAAGGTAGAGTCCCTCCGTCGGCGCTCTTGGGAGCGGGAAGGTCCCTCTCCTCGGGCCGTCGACCGTCGGCTTCGGTCGACCGCTCGGCTTCGGCCACTGGCCTCACGGTGTCCCCGTCAGGTCAGTTGACCGAGACTCCCACTGATGAAGTCGAGATTTTTCTCGACCCATTGGACGGGCTGTCGCCTTTAGCAGCCGAGATTCCCCTCTCCCCGGTTCCCCCGGGAGGAGTTGAGGATCCCGTGGGCTCGCCTGTGCCTCCGGTTCCGGAGCCTCGGATGGACCTTCCGAGCGGAAGGAGTGCGGTTCGGCCGACACCTCCCGCACCGACCCGGAAATTCGGGACTCTGGTCTCTGACCTCTTAGCGGTCAGCCCGTTCCCACCGTCACAGGCGGTCTCGGTCTCGGCACCGCTGATGGCGTCGCCGCCGTCCCTCGTCCTCCCCCGGTGAGGGGAGGCTTCGCGTAAATTACGTCGGCGTACGAGACCTTATAGTTGCAACAGCTCCTCCTGGCGGGAATAAGCCGACTCGGCGCCTTCCCGACCATTAAGTAACTGTCACCGGAGCGGCCGACACAACCCTCGACTTGTCGAGGCCTACACCCAGGCGGTTGTTGGCCAAAACCAGCTGTCCACCGATTCGGTGGAACCTCCGCCTCCACAGCCACCATTGGGGCTCCGACCAAGGATTCTCGGTCGGCTAAGGGTTTACCCCATCGGCTGTCAGTTACCCTCACTCCCGACCGACCTCGGCAGGTGAAGGGTGGCTCAGGCCAGAGGCAGCTCTTGAGGACTCTTCCGAGTCCGAAGAGCGATTCCTCCTTCTTCTCAAGCGACTGGACTTGGAGTCTTCAGGAGGTCAGCCAATGGACGATAGCCGTAGTCCTTCCTAGGACTGCTTCGGCTCATCTCGGAGTCTACCGGGATGGAGCTCGAACCCGTTTCCAAACGGGCCAGGTATCCCCTCACGGAGATTCTGGACCGAGGGGATTCTCCGACGGAGGCCTTTCCGGTGGCCGAGGCCATAGTGGGTCCGGCACTGGAACTTTGGCAGCGCCCTGCTTCCTGCCCTGCGCCTTCGGCCAGGATGGCCAGGAAGTATGCGGTCCCTACCGGTTCCTTGTCCGGTTTTTCGGAACACCCCTCTGCTGAGGGGTTGGTTACCGACAGCGTTTTCCGGCGCGCCGGCAACGCCAGGGATGTGGACAAACCTCCTGACAAGGAGTCCAAGAAATTGGACTATGTCGGGCGAAAAGTCTACGCTGCGTCCTCTCTCGGCCTTCGTCAGGCCAGTTCGGCCGTCCTCATGGCACATTTTTCTCATGCCCTGTTGGGCTCCCTGGATGAGGTCATCCCTCATCTTCCCGCCCGATCTGCAGACTACGGTTAAGCAGGTGCGGGACCAGGGCAGGGCAGTGGCCAAACAGCAGCTCCAGACTGCTTTGGATGTGAGGGACTCATGTGCCAGATCGGTGGCGGCCGCGAGTGGCTATCGTCGGCAAGGCTTTGGCTGAGGATATCCACCTTACTTCGGATACCCAGCACAAGTTGGCGGATGTTCCTTTGGGGACTGACCTCTTCGGCCCTGGGGTGGAAGGTCACCTGCAGAGGATCGAGAAGTCCAATGCCACCTTGGACTCGGTCTCTTCCGCTCAGAAGGACAAAGGCCGCAAACCACAGCCTAAGCCCTTCGTCTTCTGTGCCCTCGCGCCCGGCCCAGCAACGCTCAGGCCAGCAGGCTCGGCCTTGGCATCCCAAACCCAAGCCGGCGCTTCCTAACAGGAGGCAGGGAGGAAAGGGCCCAGGAGGTCCCTCGGCCGGTCCCTCCTCCAAGCCTGCCCAGTGACGGGCTGAGGGGTGTCGCCCCCATCCCCGTCACCTTACCCCTGGGTCCCCCCGTGGGGGGACGGCTCCGGCACTTCCGTTCCGCTTGGTCCGATGTTACCACGGACAGGTGGGTCTTGGAGGTGGTGGGAAGAGGCCTGCCTCTGGAATTCGAGCAGGCTCCACCCTTCAGAGCCGTCGCCCCTCGGGGGGCTCCGGGATCCCCAGCCTCACTGGCGGCTCGTCGAGCCGACATCACTCTCCTCCTCCAGAAGGAGGTGGTAAGAGAGGTGGTGGACCCTCCTTCAGACCCAGGGTTTGTGTCCAGGTACTTCCTGGTTCCGAATCGGACGGGGGGCTGGCGCCCCATTCTCGACCTACACGACCTAAACAAGTTCCTAAGGTCTGAACCTTCAGGATGGTCACTCTGGCTCAGATAATACCATCCTTGGAGCAGGCGTGTGGTTCTGCTCTCTGGACTTGCAGGAGGCGTTTTTCACGTCCCTATCCGTCCGTCTCACCAGAGATTCCTTCGCTTCCAGCGGAAGGATCTCTCTATGATTCAAGCCATGCCCTTCGGCTTGTCTCCAGCTCCCAGGGTCTTCACCAAATGCATGGCAGTGGTGACAGCATTCTGCGGCGCCGAGGGGTCCGGTGTACCCCTGGACGACTGGCTGATAGCAGCTCCCTCCAGGAAGGAGGCGGAGTGGTCCAGAGATCTGGCCCTCCAGGTCTGCTCTCAACTGGGCCTCCTTATCAAGAGGCCAAGTCGGAACTCGAGCCGAAGCAGGTGATTTTATTCATCGGGGCGCAGCTCGACTCTCTTCGAGCCAGGCGCGGCTCCAGCGGACAGGGCCGAGGTTCTTTCCTCCTTTGCCCCGATCATTTCTGGTTGGGCAATGCGCCTGCCCGGGACTTCCCGCGCCTCCTGGGTCTCATGGCGGCCTGTACCAGCGTGGTCCGTTGGGCCTGCTGGAACATGCGTCCCTTCAGTGGGGACTGGCCAGCCAGTGGTCTGGCGCTCGATCCCTTGGACCAGCTTGTGTCGGTGACACAGGGGATGTGGAATGCTCTCCAGTGGTGGACCGTTCCAGATCATTTGCAGGAGGGCATCCCGTTCGTCCGCCCGAGCCGGCGCGGTCTCTCTGTCGACCGATGCCTCTCTGATGGGTTAGGGTGCCCATCTGGGGAACACCAGCTCATGGCCTCTGGTCCCGCGGGGAGTCCCGATGCCACATCAACCTGCTGGAGCTCCGGCGGTCCGCCTAGCTCTCACCGCCTTTGCTCCGTTCCTCCGGGGTCAAGTGGTCCGAGTCCAGACGGACAATACCACCGACCATGTACTATCTAAACCGCCAGGGGCGGGACGCCGCTCCATGCTTCTATGCAAGGAAGCTCTCCGCATTTGGTCACTGTATGCAGCCTGGAGGCGGATCTCCTAGCCATTCACGTGGCAGGAGCCTCCAACACCCTGGCCGATGCCCTGGGCGGATAGGGGCTGCATCCCACGAGTGGTCTCTCCTGCCGGAGTAGTACAGCATCTGTTCTCCCTTTGGGGCACACCTCAGGTGGACCTGTTTGCCTCCATGGAAGCAGCAGGCTGAGTCTGTTCCATGCCGCCCCCCTCAGCAGGGGCTCGCTGCAGGGGATGCCTTCTCGGGCAATGGACCCCGGGCCTCTTTTACGCCTTTCCCCCATTTCCCTTGATCCACAAGGTGCTTCTCAAGGCGAGGAGGGACAAGGCGCAGGTGATTCTGATAGCCCCAGACTGGCCTCGCCAGTTCTGGTACCCAGATCTCCTCAGTCTCAGCTCCAGGACTCCGCGGCAGCTTCCAGCTCGCCCGGACCTGCTCTCAGTCAATCAGGGGAAGGTGTTCCATCCGGACCTTCAATCCCTGCACCTGGCGGCCTGGTTCCTGGCGGCTAGAGTTCCAGGCTTTGGGTCTTTCGACGAGGGTCCTCAATGTAGTTGAGGCGTCCCGTAAGAGTCGACCAGAAAATGCTATGCCTTCAAATGGAAAAGGTTTCCATTTGGTGTCAGAACAAGGGCTTGGACCCTTCCTCCTGTTCCTTGGCAAGCATCTTGGACTATTTATGGTCCCTTTCTAGTCAAGGGCTTAGGTCGGCGACCCTAAGGGTGCACCTGGCAGCCATCTCTGCTTACAGGCGCGGGCTGGGAAGCAGTCGGTGGCCAGGAGAAGGTGGTCTGGCGCTTTTTCAAGGCCTTGATCACATTCCCCTCCAGTCGCGAGGAACCCCCACCTCCGTGGGATCTACTGCTGGTACTGGCAAAGCTCATGGGCAAGCCATTCGAACCTATGCACAGGTGTGCTCTCTCTCACCTGTCGTGGAAGACCGCCTTCTTGGTGGCTATCACGTCAGCCAGAAGGATGGGAGAGCTCCAGGCGCTTCCATCGAGTCTCCTTACCTGGTCTTCCACAGGGACAAGGTTGTCCTGGCGCCCCACCGAAATTCCTTCCGAAGGTGGTGTGGAGTTTCACCTTAACCAGGTGTTGACTCTGCGGTGTTCTACCCCAATCACCCTCGGAGGCCGAATATAGGCTCCATACTCTGGATCCCTAGAAGAGGCTCGCTTATTATAAGGAGGCGCTGCGGCTGATATTCGAGGAGAGGTTACTTCAACTGTTTATCACCCTACGCTGAAGCGCATCTGGCAGACCTGCAGCCAAGCGGACGATAAGCAGGTGGGTAACCTCCTGCATAGATCTCTGCTATAAGTTAGCGGGCATGGAGCCTCCCAGAGGGATAGAGCTCATTCTACCGCCATACTGCTGCAACGGTGGCTGCTTCCGGGGACGTCCCTATCCAGGAAATCTGCAGGGCTGCTACCTGGAAGTCAGCAAACACCTTCATTACCCACTACCACATCGACCTTGAGTCACGCCGGGATGCTGGTTTTGGGGCCTCGGTTCTCCAGTCTCTCTTTCCCAAGTAAGTATCAGGGGTGTGCGTCTTGCCTCCCTCCTCCCGGAGAACTGCTAGGAGTCTGCCAATGAGTGTGGATGAACAACATATCCATGTCCCTAGAAATACAGGTTACTCACCTGTAACAGGAGTTCTAGGAATGGTATATGTTGTTCATCCACACGACCCACCCGACCTCCCCGGCTTCGACGCACAACCTGAGCTTCCAGCGGGCCAGATCTGGCGTCATGGGGCGGAGCCGAGAGTTATACCACCCGGGTGGGTGGGAGGAGCAAGCTTGAAGACCTTCCGGCAAGATTTAAAGCGGCAAGGATACTGCCAATGAGTGTGGATGAACAACATATACCATTCCTAGAACTCCTGTTACAGGTGAGTAACCTGTATTTATCTCACCTGCACAATGGCAAAAAAATCTATCTTGGGACTGACTCCATTATGTATTCAAAACCTACTCTGACTGAATCCTGGCTCACGACCCTCCACCAGATCTGAACGCCAACCTTTCCTGGTTCCGAGATGCCGGACTGCACAGGGACAAAGATCTTTCGCATACAGGGCCCCGACATGGTTCAATGCGCTTAGTCCACCTACTCTATCCTCAGCCTCGCTTGAAGCTTTCAAATCCATGCTCTATGCCCACCTCACCACCACTAGCAACTGTGACTGCGCTAGATAAAGACTACTACTCCTCATGTCCATCCTCACATCTGAGGCCTCTTCCTCCCCTGACTAATGAACCCTCTGGTACCTCTACTACTTCCTGTCTCCCACCCAAACTCACTCCCCCCCTTTTTTCCTGTCCCCTCTCACTTACTCTCCCGCTCACCACCTTTCCCTCCTCTCTAGCCTCCTTTTGGCGCCTAATGATCACCCTCTCCCTGGAAGTTTCCTTAACCTCGAAATTGTCTACTCGCTTGAACCTGTTATAGTTTGTTTTTCTATGAAACTTAAAAACGTTACTGCCTTAAACTGTTAATAGCAAATTTATGATGTAACTTTCCTGTCTGGTTTTACCTGTAATGTGTATCGTGCTTTGTTAAATGTTCTTTGTGACGTGGAACCTTTGTAAAAAGAGCCCTGGCTCAAAGGTATTAATCCCTAGACTAATAAACTAAACTAAACAACAGTGGCCATGTCACAGTCACAACCTGCTGGATGTTCCAGGGATGTTGCCAGCACCATATGCCACTGGAAAACTGCACAGCGGTGACCCACACTGGGCTGGCATGGTGGCAACCTGCAGTACAGCACTGAACCTGGAAAGTCATGGTCACTCACACATATGGCAGGAAGGGCAGAGGCAATGCAGCTGCAATGTTGGGAATAACCATGGATAAACTGCAAGAATGTATCCCAGGTACAAAGGCCCACATGGAGCATAGCATGTCTGGTAGGTACCCGACAAGTCATGGCACACTGCATGTGGCACAAAGCACCACAGGTGGCAGAGCACCAGACCCAGTAATATAGGTCCATCCTGAAATGAAGCCCACCACACAAGCAGGACAGGAACAGGTGTGTGCAACATGGGAGATGCAACATGTAGGTCCCTTGTGAGGCGTGCAACACTATGGAAGTGTCATGTGTACATGCATATGTACTCATCCATGTTATCAAGGTATGGGCTGCGCTGTTGAGGTATACATAAATAGGAGGAACATGCGCAGATGGGTGACCTGACAAATGTACTATGCAGTGACAGTGCCATGTGTCATAAAACAACATCATGTAGGCACAGTAGTTGACAATCACAGCTCTGTACAGCAAGCAACCCATGTGTGGGTCCAATGTATCTGGTAGTAATAGGGTGCAGCAGGGGACTCCTCCTGTCACCAGTGAAGCATCCCGCATACTGGCAGTACAACGTGTCAGATCCCACAGTGAAAACACGGCCCACCCAATGCAATGGCACACACCCTTACACACTGAGCCATGTCAGACACACATGGTACCCATGATAAGGAAGGCAGTGCCCCACAGTAATGTGCACAGATGGTCAAACATAAGGGAGTGAGAGCCACTGACCCATCAGAACAGTGGGCACAACTGTAGCAGGGTAACACAAGATCAGCAGGGGTGCTGGGCCCTCCCATGTTGCACAAGTAGTGCACCACATGTATTCTGTACATACAATAATGCCACCCACACAACACACATGCTGTAGAACACACACACACACAGCCGAAACAATGAGCAGTGTGTATGTCCACACCCCCAGCGAATAGTGTCAGTAGTCTATATACCAGTTGCCCATCACTGTTATGTGAATGGATGACAACCATGGCATATGAACTGTCCTGACATCTACATGGTGAGCCATGACACATCCTCCAGTGCTGGAATGACCATGTTGTACAGGGCACAGTCAGTCCATGAATGGGGCCTGCAGACTACTGCAGTGAGGGTTAGGTACCCCAGGATGATGTCACATGGTAGTAGTGTCACTGTGCAGGGCAGGTATGCAACAGTAACATGAGGCAGCAATGCAATATGAACACCTGTAGATGCAGTGGCCACTGGTGCCCCCCACCCCCGGGTTGGGCCTCAACATCTATCATGTGACTCGGCAGTGGGAATGTAACATGGCACACAATCTGTTATGCACAGATGACATCACATGACAGATTCAGACATGTCTGTGTCTGGGGGAAGGTGACCAATGCAGATGTAGGGATGTGACACCACTGTGGGAACCACCAGACATGGACCCCTGCCAGTGTGCACATGCACCCCTGGTACTGCTGTGTAGCACATGTGACATGCACTGCAGGATCACAGTGCTGGCAAATGCATTCACAGGGGTGACGTGTGTGAGGGGGTGGCCATATGACATGATGCTGTACATGAATGCATGTGGGGGGAGGAGTCAAACATGAGTCATGTGCGATGTAGTAGTGTGTGTGTGAGACAGATGTCACCCAGAGGAGTGGAAGGCATGCCAGATGCAAGAGACAATGCACTGCTTGCAAGGCATGTGCATGTGTACTGGCATACTGGGACCCTGGCCACAGATAGCAAGCAAAGGACACATGACCGTGCAAAGGTGAACCTGTGTCATGCACATGGAGCCACTACAAAACATGAGATGGGCACTGCACAGCTGGGGTAGGTAATGTCTGGCATGGCACATGTGACCCACTACACACACATGCAAGTGCCAGTGGCTGTCAATGACACACACCATGCCAAACAGTAGCCCAATGACACACAGTACCATGGCATGCCATTGTGCAGCCCACAGCAACACAATGAGGCACATAATGTAGTGCCTGCTGTGTAATAATGCATGACTGAATGTGTGTGGCACCAGTGGTGCTGAACACTCACTATGTGTCGGATGCAGGGGTCCAGTACTGCAACCGTCCACAACGCTGAACAGACAGAATACATGTAAGGGCCACAATCATCATTCCAATCACACTGCCGTATGTCCCACAGTGCCAGCAGATTGTTACAATGACAGCAATGCCAGGTCAACTGTTGAAAACAGTGCATGATCCTACAGCAATGTCACATTCTTTATCCACAATTCCCTTACCAGGAAAGGAATCAGCATAGGCAAATGGCTGTCAGATCCACGGTGGTGAACAATGTAAATGGGAACAACCCTGTGCCCAGACATGCCCTACAGCACAGTGAGACTACACAGTGTGAGGTGCGTGTGATCCAAGATGCCCCCAGTGTGTTGGAGTACAGCATGGAGCCACACAAAAGTGACGATGGCAGCATACCGACAATGAACATCACTAAACCACCCAATGATGTCCATACCAACAACAGACGGATGACAACACACGTGGCCAACAGTGTTGTGTAAAAGCACCAAGACGTAGTAAAGGTAACACTGGAGTCCATGCTACACCGTGTTAGTAATGCTGTGTAACCAACTGCTGTCCCGGAGTCAATCATGTATGCATGTGGCAGTCACAAATTGATCACACAAAGGTAACGTGTCATAGGTGGCAGTAGTTGTCCTGTCAGAGATATGGTACACATGTACAATATCACACAGTGTGTCACCAGCAGTAGCAAGGCACAACCCCAAGGGAACATTGGTGTCCTGCAGGATGTGCAGACCATGCTGACACACTGATGTTACCATATGGGTAGATGTGATGTACATCACAGTGCAGTGGACATGGAATGGCCCACCACAACAGCCACCACGCATGACAGAGTAGCAGCAAATGCACACATCAGCACATGCAACCTCTGAATGCATATGCTGCAATGAACAGGTACACACTATGTCCAGATGGTTACAGCCATGTGTAATGCCATATGGCCATAGAGGACAATGGGTAAGTGAAACATGCCACACTGTAGCAGAACACACATGACACAGATGTGCTCTTTGCTGAGGATAGATCAGTACCACACATCTAGCATTCACAAGAGCTGATGGAGGATGAATTACATCTTGGCACACAGAGTCTGTACTAAATACACCACCCATGACACATGTTCCCACTGTACAATCTGGCCCTGCTCCACATGACAAATGACTGTGTATCCCCCAGGCAATAGGGTATACCCCCACTGTAATGGCCCTGGCACATCATTCAAAGGATGGTGCAGTGCAACACCACACCCCTCATGAACAGTGACAACCTAATGTGGCACCCACCACTGTATGTGCAACATGAGGTAGCTGACCGTAATGCAACCAAAGCTGCAACACACTATGCAAGAGGGTACAGGATCATATTGGGGTAACAGAACTGAAATGTCAGTGGAGTACATGGGTACACAAGTGTCCATACAAGGACCTAGCACAAAGGGAATGCCATAAACATATCCAGTGCAGTCATGTCG
Source organism: Neoceratodus forsteri (assembly GCA_016271365.2). Classification (NCBI taxonomy): domain Eukaryota; kingdom Metazoa; phylum Chordata; order Ceratodontiformes; family Ceratodontidae; genus Neoceratodus; species Neoceratodus forsteri. Next base: position 159,969,457 of record JADMNL010000030.1, on the reverse strand, counting down.
GATCACCTTTAGTTGTCATGTCATGTGCCGAATGGTGTGTGACAGACGCTGCATATGAAGTTCCAGGTATGTCACCCACTGCATTACGCTCCCAGGCTACAACATCACTGTCCCTGTGCTATCATGCCATGAACTGTACTGTGTTGTGTGTGGCAATGTCACACCCTTACACCACTACAGCTCAGTACCTCAGACTGCATGCCATGGTGTATTCTCAAATCTATCATCCAGAGGTATGTGGGGTCTACATGTGTGATATCCATGTCAACAATGGCTGTGTGGCACACTACATTACACATGAGACATAGACGAGGTGCACCCATATGGGGTCCATCCCAACATGTGCGACTAAGGGAAGCCCTCCCCCACACAACATACAGCCACCACCGGCCCATACCATCCCCCCATGAGCAGGAACAGGTATGTGTATGTGTGCAGACATGACTGTGGGCATGCCAGAAACACTGTACCGCAGCAACCACCAAATGGTCCTGACCTGTCAACATCTCACTGCTGAGCAGTCATGTGTTGCACAGTACACTGCCAGACTGCACACCAGTGTGTGAGGTGACACACAAGAGGCCCAGGCAGTCCACTTCAGTCACAAGGCATCTCCAGTTGTAATGTCAGGGGAGTGCAACAGCCACACATGTAATAACACATCCCCTCAGATCATGGTGTCCCTACAGCACTGTATACACAGGAGAGAGATTGATGTACAGTCAGTGTTACTGTGGCACACACGGCAATGCTTGGGGCCAGCCACACGCTAGGCAGATCCAACAATGGCACGACAACACACAGACTGCAATGTGGACCTGCATTATTTCAATGGACAGTGAGCCGTGCCAGCTTGCGTCATGCACACATATCCCACGAGACATGTAGGCAAGCAACTGAATACAGATGCACAATGCCCCCCTGGGCCAGCCTGATATCAGAACATTGCTGTGACACACAACAGCAAACCAACAAACAGTACACCAAACACACCACTTGCCCACCCCCATCCCTGGTCTGTGTACACATGCAAGGGGCCGGCATCCATGCCTGTGGTGCATACGCAGGGAATGCCTATGTTAGTCCTGACCCCCAATGTCTGATGTGTGGCCCAGTAACCTAGGTCACCTAGGTCCCCAAAGCAAGGTCAGCTCCCAGGGGTGAGGGCTGACCAGACGAGCAGATGCGAAAGACCATTAGGCCTATTCCGCTGGCATTTTGGTATGTTAGTATGTACAAATCCACATGCCCCTCTGAAACATCACATGATGGATATATCTGCCGTTGCAATGGACGATGTATACTGTGGGTACAACCAACACGGTTGTATGTCACCTAGGGCACCAGCCGAAGAACATATGTGCTAACACATTACATGCCCTCACTGGCACTATCACTGCATGACCCCACAACATAGACCATGGCGCATGGATCGGTCATGTACATGTGCCTGTTACCACTACCATGTACAAACCAGCAGCATGTGTCTGTTGGAGGAACTGGTATGCCATGACCAGCACCCTTGCACTGGTCACACACCCTGAAACATCAAAAACACACACGCAGCACAGTGTGTTGTAGCACACTGGTCACCCTCAGTCCACCACTGGCTCACATGTGCAATGTCACGTACACCAGGTATTGCCACTGTGATGGTGAAAAGTGTGAGTAGCAGCATGTTGGACATGGGGAAATGGTGCATCTATTGTGCATGATTGTGTCCTGCTGTCCCAACCATAGCCAACATGTAAACATACTTGTCAACACCTGTGACTGTGAGCAACATGCACACCATGGGAAATGATCCACAGTCACATAGAACTGCATGAGTCATAACTCACAGTGACACATGGTGTTTCAGTGCACAGTAACAGCAATTGTGCACAGGTGTCACAGTATGCTGGGAATGACATGTGGGAGCCACACAGCAGCTATGCCATCCCTATCGAACAGCACATCCAAAGCGCACAATGTAATACCAGCATTGGGAAGGACTACTTGTTGGCAGTACACCACTGATGCAATGGACACACCACTCTGATGTCTGTCAATACCATGACAAAGGGAAGACACAGGTGTGCCATGTGTCCCAACCCACAGTACATATGTGTGCTGGAGACAGGCCATTCCCAGAGGAGTACCAATAAGCACAGCTGATAGTGTTGCATGCACAACAACATACACAATGTTCAGGAACACATGGCTGACCTAAACAATGTGCACACTGACATGGCAACAACCCCATCAGGCAGGAGTGGCCAACCCACATAGTGACTATGGCCAGCCACCTTGCAGGTATGAATATGTCCAGCAATGTTCCCAACACAACACCACTATGCATTACACACATTGTCACCCTGTCGTGTGCATATACAACCAACAGCAACAGACAACATGCAAGTGCACATTGTGTGTATAACCTGTGCATGAGTCACCTTACCACTAGATACATGGTGCAGTCGCAGCCACAGTATGGGTAGTGCCTGTGGCCAGTGTCCATGTGCCTTCCCAATGATGGGCACTGTAGACAGTCTGTGCAGGTGAGGAACACGGTAATGGACAATAGTGTATATAGAATGACACAGTGAGCCACGCAATATGTGGGAATGAATAATAGCCTCTGTAACACCATGTGTACGAACAAGTCCAGAGCTGCAGTGTACATGTAGTGTATACACCTGTTGCACACAAATGACGTGACACAACAGACATGATGACCCCTACCCCTCTGGAAGGGGGATGTACAGAGTGGTTCAGCAGTAGTGTACAGTCAATCATTCATGTGCTACAGTGCCATGTTGTCAGTTGGTCGTCTAACACATACTACTACACTTGTATCATCCAGGTGTCCAGGTGAAGAAACACATGGATGACAAGGGCATCACCTGCAACCTGATTGGTGGCACACTTGCGGACATACTTGGGAACAAGGGAGTAGTGATGGACAGGCCACACATCAGCAGTGTTGACAGTGATAGGGACATCGACAAGGGTCTTGATAAAGCGGATCCAGAGTACATTCCCAGTGTTGCCACTGATGACCACACTGACACAGAGGATGAAACTGATGACCACGGAAACAGGTGTGTTGACAATCACAGTGGGATGGGTTATTAGCACTGCGATGGACAGACAAATGCTACCACTGCCAGTGTGCAGTCTGCACCATACCAGAGAGGACTAGCAAGTCACTGGGTCCTGCCTGTAGGTTGCAAACATCAGTGATGCACTTACGAAACACTAAGGTAGAAATACCTGAATTGGGCACATGTTGCCATCATGACCATGTAAACTGTCGAGGGCCTATGTATGTTGGTACTGTGGAGTGAGGGTAGGAAATGTAGCATGTACATGATGCTGTAGCAAGAAGGACATAGATCAGGGGAGAAGGGAACATAATAGCACAACAAGGCGAACAGCATCAGTGGTGCAGGTGGGACAGGTACCACATGACATTGGAGCACGATGTAAGAGGTCACAACACACCATTGTGTACAACAGCATGTCACACAGGGGATGTCTGTGTTGTCCATACACAGACTGTGTAGCCAATGAGTGCCCCCTGTCACTGCCATCACACACTGTGAATGCACAGCTGAGCGACTGACGGGATGGCCGTTACCAAAATGTAGGCAACACAATGCTGTGATATGGTGTCTGGAACAGCAGGCAGGTGTGTAGTGGCAATGATCTGTCATGTACTGTATGTGTCACCTGTATGCAGCAAGATGTGTGTCCCTTGCTATGACGACCATGTACTGTGTACATGGCACATGCACCTGATACAGCATCCCACATACACGTACATGTGTGGGACCAGTACAGCTGTCACTGTTGTGTCACAATGGAAACCAGCAGGGTTGAACCATGCCAGAACATGTACTTGGCACGCCTTGGGTGTGCACAGCAGTGATGTACTGGGTTATGGACATCCCCAACCTGGGCTGCACATGTGGAGATCCATCACGCAGAGGACTACTGCATGTGCAGGTGTTGTGTGTTATGGATATGCATTCCAGGATGCATCTGCAGCACAGAGCAAGGTGCATACGGCAGGACACACAGGGCACAGTCACTGCACTGTGGCAGGCAAGTGACACAATGTCAGTGGCAACGTGTGAGTTGCCGTACCACCAACCGTGTATGTGAAAATGCAGCCTGCTGTTCACTGCATGGCTGGTGATATTTGGATATACACTCCAATAGTAGTATGTCATCACGTGTGCAAGTGTAGGCAGGCAATGACCATATATCTGTGGACACACATGGGACTGCCGATACCATCATGTGCCCTTGCCTATCATAACACTGTGTAGCCATCCCTGTAATGGGTGACACATACATTGACATGCTACCAGTGACCTTTATAGCTGAGAAGAGCAATGTGACAGTGTCACCGTCCCGTGTTAGGGTGCAGCCTGAGAGGGCATCTGTATGTTATGCAGTGATGTCATAGCACACCATATGTGACATAACCTGTACATGCCAGGCTGTGTGCTGGTGTAGCCATGTTGTGGGATGAGGATATCCAAATGTGCAAGGTGAACCATGTCAGAAATATCCCATGACATGTCCTCATAGCTGTACACTGGAGCAAGGCACCCATGAGACCCACCGCCACTGTGGTATGCAGACACACAGACCATGTAAGCAGTGCCATAGTAGGGAGGACCTAGGATGACAGTGTACCCGTGGGTGCACTGTCTGTCAACCTGTGGCCTGCGATGCCATCTGAATGGCCATACCTGTGCTGCGAAAACATTATGCACACAGCCCTGCCCATTGGTGAGTGCAGCACCACTGGCAGTACATGAATCACAATGCTGTACCATACTGCCCAGTGTTTGCATGCCACAGGCTGCAGGCATGCAGAGCATGGCCATGTACACAGGCGGCACATGACATCATCCAACACTGGTGGTCTCAGCATAGATGAACCATGTAGTGTGCATGTTGGAAACATCATGCGGATAATGTACTGATCAGGTGGTGCTGCATGTGTGACATGCTGTACAACAGAGGCCTTCAGCTGTGCATGTGATACATCTGTGTGCCATGAAAGGCAACACCTGTGTCACAGGAGGTGGACAGTGTGTTGGCTGGTAAGTTGCCCACACCTGATCGAACACTGCATGGGACAGTTGGACTGCTGTGTCCATGCTGTACAAATAGAGTATGTCAAGCACCAGATTATCGTGTCAGAGTACAATGTTATGCACAACCATGTCTGGACTGTACACCTGTGAGTCAGGGACTCTCTTGCATAGGGGTACAGTAACAGTGACATGGGAATGTCAGATACTGATGCTATGGGACACAGACATGCAGAACAAGCTATGCAGCAGGGCTCATATTGGTAAGGAACATGCCCATGGACTGCACAACAACCATACCTATGAGTCAAGCAAGCGGATGCTGGAGCAGTCACTTAGGTCAGGGAGTAGACTATGTGCAGCCCAAGACACATGGAAGTGCACCAGCAGTGTTGCTGGTACCCGTCACAGCACATGTGATGCCCATGCAACACCCCATATTTGTGCCATTCACCTCTGAGTGTGTGCAATCACAATGGACATAGTTTGTAGGGATAGGTGGTGTTGGATAGCTGCTTGCCACAGGGACTCAATGGAGTCTGCATAGTACAATCCACATTGCTGCACATGCTCACGTACTCTGACCATGTTTCCTTTCCCCTGCAGCAGTAATGAACAGGGCACAGAAGAGACATTGCTGACATATGATGAGCTGAGGTATTTGTGTAAAGTCCCAACTCCTGAAACTGTTCACAATGTGTCGTGTGTGCCTGTCACCAACAGTAGGATGCATATCAAACAACTGTGGAACTGCAATCACAGTGAGCCAGCAGTGTGCAGACTGTGGACAGGACACACACTGGTCCAGCCAGCCGTACATCCGACAAATGCCTGCTGGTAACTTGTTGTTCTCTGCAGCCATCCTGTTTTCTGGGCAAATGCCAAGTAAGATCATCAGGCTATTCAACTTCCTCAACGTTCCCACGATTGCCATTGGCACGTATTTCAAACATCAAAGGATGTACCTTGAGCCCACCATGTACACAGTGTGGAAGAGCAAACAACAGGAGCTGATCACAACACTCAGGAACATGGAGGGAGGCCTGGTACTGGCAGGTGATGGCCGATCAGACAGCCCCGGCCACAATGCAAAGTATGGTGCATTCACGGTCATTGAGCAGAGAATCAGGAAGGTTCTGGATATCCAGGTCGTTCAGGTATGTTCAGTCACATGACATGTCAGGGTAGCAGCTGTGTAGGTGTTGCATGAGCAGTGGATGAACAGTGGACAACCGGATATGCTGTGCTGGGCTGCTAGAACACCGGGGAACCCACACGCCCAGTCCTGATGTCATTACATGGTCACACTCCACCTTGATGATGTTGCAATGTATCCCATGGATGGATGGTAAGACACACATACACTCACAGCACTAGGGATGGCCTCAGTGTTTCACATGCATGTCTGGTATCACAACAGTACCTGTTGTCAAAGTGACAGTACAATGATGGTTGGTCCGTCATAGTACTGGGATCATGATATACCATGACCTGCAACATACAGGCAGGTAAGGGTGTATCCAATGCAGTTATTTGACATGGCAACATGATGCGCAACATGCATCACATACACGTACCACCTGAATGGATCCCATGCTCCGCAATGCATCCCTGGTGCACAGCCATGTGAACAGACTGCCATCCCACATACTGCGCTACAGTGCCCTGAATGCAGTCACACACTGTGTCTGTCGGAATGGCATGACAGGCATGTGTCACCCCAGTGTCACTGATGTGCAGGAACAGCATGTTGTCCCCATTAGCCCACTGGCTCCATACCCACATGTCACAGTTCCCACACAACTGGTATGCATTGTTAGCCTGCCATATCTGTGCACCACAAGCAATGTGTGCACATACCAACATACAGTAATGTTGATATCCCTGTGCTATGATCCACACCACATGTGGGGCATGTGTATGCAGTCCACAGTTGTGCGCCATAGGCATGTATGCCCAGGAGCTATGTATGGGACCATGCAACAGCGTAACGCCAGGGAACAGGGTGGATGTCCAATGTCATGTACAGCATTGCCATGTAAACCTCACATAGCAAGTTGGTAAACCCTCCAGGTCCTGTGAAGGCCTCACGTGACACATGCACCCACTGCAGCACCGACCCCCACTATGTACCAGTCACTGGTTTGTCCAGCAGATCATGTCCTTACAGCAGCAATGTGATATGTACAATGTGTTGTGCAGAGTAATGAAGTGAAGAATAGTGCATGGTGTGAGCACGAGGGCCTCAGAAGGGTGGTGTCATACCTAAGGGATGAGAATGAACTACACATTGATGTGATGATCACGGACCGCCATCGACAAAACCAGAAATGGATACGTGAACACATGACCGACACATCCCATTACTTCGACATCTGGCACATAGCCAAAGGTACTACACTGTCCCTTCCATGCCGCCAATGTCAGACGTTGTAGTCTGTAAAGTCACATCATGTCAGCATGTTGCTCTTAGTAAACACTGTCAACCCAACTTTGCCCTTCTGCAGGTGTGGCGAAGAAGATTGACTCTGCATCATCACAGAAGGACTGCTCTGACATGTCACTTTGGAAGCAATCTATCATAAATCACCTCTACTGGTCTGCAGTGTCAACTGAGCAAGGAGACGGTGAACTGATTGTTGCCAAGTGGCAGTCGGTGATGCACCATATCAACAATGTTCATGTCAACCTTCCCATTCCACGTTACCAACAATGTGCTCATGGTCCCCCTCCACGGACAAGACAGGGATAAGGAGTGGCTACCACACAGTAAGTTGCCTGCCAGGGCACCACAGTGTTGTACAGCATGGCAGCAGTCAATGGTGTGTTCTTGTGGACAACCCGTCACAACAGCCATGCATCACATCAGAGACCCAATCACTCTGGTCATTGATGTATGTGTGGAGTGGACTGGGTGTGCCACATGAAGGTTGTGTGCACATAACATGCCCTGGCAATAAACACTGGATACTTTGTGTGTGTTGGCAGGGTGGATTGTGTGTGGCAACATCTGTCCCCAACATGTGTCACAGTCACTGCCCTGACGGGTGGTCACCATGGATTGTGATGTGGTTACATGTTGGGGTGCACATGTGTGTGCTGTTGTACCAACAACACCAGTACACGTGACCTGCAATGCCCATACCTACTGGCTAGGAGCATCATTGACATGGTGGCAGTGTCCATGGACATCACGTTGTGTGAGGAATGTGCCGGTGGCAACATGCATGGTGACACCATCCACACTGCCATGCCATTACCAAACACACACATGGTTCATGTCCACACATGTGTCACATGCATGTGCAGTATCCCTGGTCATGTGGCACATGTCTGGTGTACATGGCAGTCATCATGACTGAGGTCTTCTGTGCAGTCCACGTGGTGTGGATGGCTCACAGGGTTATGGGTGCATGACAGTGACAGTGTGTGTGTGTGTGTGCATGTGCGCGCATGTGTGTGCACATCGCAGTAGGACAGGTATGATATGGGTATGTGGCTGGTGGGATGGGCAAGGTGAGCTATGGCTAGCAACGTGATTCTTGGCATCCATAGCATGCTGCTGGGATTGTACTCGGTGACTGTTGTGCCTGCTCAAGTGAGGGGTCTGTACAACCAATGGAACTCTGACTACATGCTGACCATCACTGCATGCTGATGTCACAATCACCAACATGTCAGGGGGTATCACATGGCTGCAGTCACATGCAGTACCATACACACAGTCCAGATGCATGTGCCACAATTGTCTGGTGTACAATGGGTCACAGTGTGTATAAGTTGTGGCACACATGTCACGCCTGGGGATCCAATGTTGTGAACGCATGTCCTATATTGGGATTGTTTAGATAACTACTGTGACATGTCTGCCTTCGCATTACAGATAGTAAAGCATCCGTGAAACTGGATGGAATCCTGAACTCAGTGTTACTAGGACACATAATGAACGTCAAGTCTGTATCAGACATCATCCCTTGAGGCATTCCCTTGCCTCATACTACATTATGCCCCAAAGCACACCTGCTTCTCTAACATGGGGATGCGTACACGGTAAGCATAGTCATCAACATGCAGCCATGCATGTGGTCAGGTGTTGGGCACATGTGAGTGTGCTACACACCTCACTGTGTTATTGCATGCCAGGTACACTGCTGTGACACATAAGGGGACAGCAACAACATCCTGTCATGACTGGTGTGTGATGCTGGCATGCACTCTGTCATCGTGGAACATGTTGATTGCCATGGTGCATACACACACTGTACTGTGGGACAGTTACACATTGCAACCTGCATATGGCCACAGGCCCCATGATGGTTGTAATGCCCTGGTGTGCACATTGTGTGTCTACAATGCGACAGTTGATGGGTGGTATGAGTTCCATGCAGTATTGTAGGTGTTTATGATCCATTGTGAACTTGTTAGTTCTGCATTGGCACTGTACCAACCATGTCTGTGGTAACCAAGTTCACCTACACATCCACAGAGTGTGTACCTGCAATCCCTGTTGGCAGCATCTGAATATGCCCAGATAAGACACCATACTGCAAATCGTGTGACTGAGTTGGACATTGTCAGGGGGAATGTGTCCCACAGCCACACTGTGTGTGATACACATGTACCTGACATGGTGGGTGTGGGCGGATAACTGGCAAGGCTTAGAGGCACGATGGTGACAGTGTACTACACACAGATATATTTATGAGTTCATATGTTTGTACATCAGTTTGGAAATCTTTTATCCATGGGCTGAGTTGCAAAGGTACCTCGTCACCAACAATGACAAACACAATAGAACAGTATGTTCCACCAATGTGATACACAACACATTGGTTCAAACAGGTATGTTTGAATGCATTGTTCACATAGTGAGAGACACCATATGTGGGGTACTTGAGAGTTAGCTGGGCAATGTTCAGGTCTGGATTGCTAAATGGTTAGTTTGGTGGTGTACAGCACCCATCAACCATCATGTTGCTTGTGGATAGCATGCATCATGAACACCATCTGTGCCAATACATCACCATGGTACCCAGCAGATACCATAGTCAATGCAGTACACAGGACAGTGTCCCATGGCATACATGTGGTACTGTGTTGTGAGGCTGACTGGCCAATGTCAGCATCCCGGTCCTGGTGTGCAGTCCCTATGGGAGATGATGTGCCATCGACAGGGCATACACCTATGATATCTGACAGCACATGCTGATGCTGCACTGTTCAGCACATGTGCAATATGGCATCCCCACTAGCCATGTTACTGTAGTGGGAGTGTGATACCCATGTAGACCTGTTGGGCCTGCTGTGAAGTGACACACCCATGTTACCCACCACAGGCATCGTAGGCTACTGATTGTGACTGTGGTGCCAGCCATGCATGTTTCACTGTCAACCAGTTCTGTTGTGCAATGTCACTGTAGGTTCAGTGTCACTCACCACAGTGACAGCATGTATTGTACCTACCCTTGGTGTCAGGCATACCTATGCAGCAACATGTGTCCACAGGATGGCATGCAGGGAAACAGGGTCCCAGTCCCTCTGTGTGACCTGGGTACATGTGTACAATGAATAGTTCAATGGGGTGTTGGCTTCACAGTTCACCATAGTGCAACTACAACCATGTCATGTTGGCAGTGGTGTCATGGGTATTGGTTTCAGTCACCTATCAACTAAACAGGTGTCACACACATTCCATTTGCAGGTTGTTGCTGGCTGCAATGCACTATAATGAGAATAGTGACCGCATGCAGGCAGTCACGATGGATGGAAGGAAACGTTATTCTATTAGATTCCCAAAATCGAAGAAGGAGGCCACACTGTGGAGGGGACGGTTGAAGCCAACATATGGTAAGGTTGCAGTGATCTGTACAGTTCAGGTAGTGACACTGCCATGATGTCTGTTTCCCATCTTGGCAATGATACACATGACTGTCCAGTCTGTGCATATCGGGTTGGGAGGGAACATCTGGCTAGGCTTACTCCAGGTTCACAGGGGATACTTGTGGCCTTGCCTCTTGACATGACAGTCAAAGCATCAGTGATCGGTACGTGTACATTGTATGTTACCTGATTAGCGGGCTGCAGGACGTTTGTGTAGTATGTCTGTGAGATGGAATGCTGAGACCTGTATATCATGGATCCTCTGTACATTACAGAGGGGGGTTCGCATAGCACCATGGCCATACAAGGGTCTGGCTATGCGTGCTGTGTGGGGATCCACAGACATGTATGGCGCCTCCCAACTGTGTGACATGGCATGGCAATGCTGTGACGTGACAGCATTCACATGCCATTGACATATTAGCTGATGGGTATGTGACATTGGCACATGCACCACTGTGTCATCAGGGTATCATTCAGGGACAGCTGGGTAGATTTTGGATGCACATAGTTGTGACAAGTAGCAGGGCTACACTGCACCACTACAACCCTGCTGAGTGTCATGGCAATATGTCCTTTATGCCTTCATTGTGGTTGTGTGTATCCCGTGTGACACTTGTACAGTGGCTGCTGTCATCCAACTGTCACACATGTGTACACAGTCTGACAGCACACACCATCCGGAGTGCTCCACAGGACGTGGTAGTTGTATCTGTGCATCTCAATCTGTGCACACAACTGTATCATGGTGATGCAGCTGTATGGCGATGGGCACAGGTTACCATTTCATGACACCACAGGTGTGGCACTTGTGACACTACCACAGATGTACTGCAGTGTAGCATCAACATTGTCACATCCCACATCATATGTAGACCTGTGTTGCTACACACAGTGGCAACTGACAGCATCCTGTAATGATCTGGGTCTGCACTGTCAACATCACACAAACATGCCTGATTTGGAGCACCTACATCACCTGGGCTCATTAGTGTACACACAATGTTATTGACACATGCAGATACACCTACACATAGTCCTATGCAATCAGTCCTTCAGCAGCAGGAGTGTAGGTGTGTGCACAACACCACATCAAGTAGTGTGGAACAGTACATGCCACAGTGAGCCACACAACCATGATGAGATCGACCTGCAGGGCTGACCTATACACAGCCAGCTTGCACAGTGTCCAATGGTGACCCATTGTCACACCACTCAAATATGGGGGGACACACATGTGTTACTCATGTGCTGCTGCACTGCACAGTTACAGCACACCACACTGTCCATGGTGGCCACACAGGTCAACCAGCGAGTGTGTGGGGTTCCAATTTTGTGTAGCATGGCATCATGTACACGTCTTGCATGTGTGCCAACATGTCATGACTGTGTTCTACATATGTGTGTCACCTGTTGTCAGTGAGTGTCTGTTATTGTGTGCCAATTATATGGTATGGCTGGTCCTGCTGCACAATGTGTAAACATCGCTGCCACCGGATGGTGGCCCTCCCCGCAGCAGGACACAACCGCGTGACACAAAACCTGTCACTTATCGACTGTCCAGTGAGGTTGTGCACAGCATGCTTTACTGGTCAGGTGTGCCATGATGGGACTGACAACTTATGTGCATCATTGGGCACATGTACTATGTGTATCATGCGATGCACTGTGCTGTCCTCCCCATCCTGTACATATCATTGCACACTGTTGTTGGCACCATCAGGATCACTCAGTTCTTATGGCCTACTGATGTGTACAACAAATCATGCAAGGCATGCACACAGTTCTGTAACACTGGACATATCACACTGCATATTGAAAACACTGCAACAAGTGGCATACAAGGCATTGCACACAATATGAGATCCTTTTATTATTTGCAGTATGTGTCCAACAACACAGTCCTCATGTCTAACCCCATATATCCATTCCCCCACAGGATTTGTCTGCACCCTGAAATGACATCTACTTGTGTCCTACAAGGATGGTCTATGTGATGTTGATGGATCCACTGCAGCCATCAGAGCTTCACTTCCAGGACCCCTCTGTGCACTGTTGGAGCACCCTATAAAAGCAGAAGCTGTGGCTGGTTTTGTCAGTCGCTTCAACATCCAGACTAACATAGGTTGAACAGTAACTGGGTTAGGCGAACTGGAACCCTCGGTACATGTTGTTGTCATCTGGAAATGCTGATCAGATTTCATGCACAGCACAAGATGGTAGTGGGACACGGTTGTGGTGGCCTAACTATCCATAACACCATCGCACCAACTGGCGGTATGAGATGTAGCGCGGTATAGTCTGCAAGAGAGAAGTGCAACACATGAGTGCACTACATTGTACAAGTGGTATCTCAGGACAATGACATGTTGATGACTGCTGCATGTTTAGCTAGCTATCCTGCAATGTGCACATGGTTACCTTCCTGGCATTATGCATGTCGCGACATGCAGTGTTCCCTAACATGACCAAGTCACACAACAGCCCATTCCCATGGCAGAACTGCCTCAAACCCCCTCCTTCCACTCACCAGCCTCACACAGTTTACACACTACAGTGCAGATGATGGTCAACAGTCAATGGTACAGTATGTCTACAGTGACACGTGCCAATGATACATGTGTGGGGACATCATGTTGGGTTGAACCTGGACTCTAGGACATTACATGGCATATGACACACCCAATCTGTCACCTTGTTGTTGACTGTACCCTGTATGTTGCATAAGCACTGGTCAGCAACATCACTGATGTGTAGTGCACCGGACATGCACACGTGACCTTCCCCATGACATGGCTACATGTACTGATGTTGCCACCGTGGTGGCTGTGTTGACAATAGCACAGCATCACATGATGGTTCCAGAATGGGCACAGCGATGGGTCTCAGTCACACTGCCACATGACATGTGCACATGCTGGCCTTCACATCAGTCCTGTTTTCCAGGCCACATGTCAACCACCACATGCATTGCACCACATAGCTGTGTGTGCGCTGTCATCAGCACATGAAACAGGATGACTGTCTGCCATACACTGTGTCACATTAGAACATTGGCATGGTGAACACCTGCCTCATGTATGACACTGTCCTGTTAGCCGTGGTTACCAGACTGTTGCTGTCAGCATGTGTGCCCACCCTTACCAGTCACCACACTGTGTACTGAGCTTCAACACACTGCTTACCCGATACCTTGGACGTGGACGTTGCATTCTGTAAGCTTCCCTGCTGGACTGTGTAGGGAATAGTGACAACTAGTGAAGGGTACAGTGGTGGGCAGTGGGTGCAGCTAAGCCCCCATTGTAGGTTACATTGTTGCATCTGCAGTGTACATTGTTGCTGTTGTGCTTTCCTGATTCTACAATTGTACCTAACCTGGGCTATGGAGGACAGTTGCAATGTCTATCACATGATGTGGTAAGGGGGACACGTTCAGACTATGTGGGGGAGACAGGATGTGTTCTATTACGTGCAACTCATGGCTGCACACCACGTCAGCACACCAGCCTGGTATATTGTGCTATGTTATTGTCACTACAGTCTGCTGTTTGGATTACATTTGCCCTAGCATGCAGCCATTCCACACATGTACCAGGTGTTGGTGGGGTGGGTGTGTGCCCGGCTGCCACTAGTGTTGCTGTGGTACTGCTAGTGCCCTGTGCTATGTGACTGTCATTGTGCAGTCGGGTGGCCATTGGGTGGCGGTGACCACCTCTGAGCACTGTCTTAGCATGCCGGGTTGCTGGCAGGCGTTGGCCCATCCCCCTGTGGGTGGCCAGGTCGCCACTCCAGGGATGTATGTTCCCACTGCCCATTGCACACAGTGGGTGGGAATTGTACCTTGGGACCTTGCGCTGATCATCTGTCCTGTCCCTTGTCATAGGTATCTGGCAGACGGGGGAGCTTCCCCTATACTGTCAGCTGCTGCACCAGATAATCCTTATCACGTCCACCACCATGGAGGCGGTCTGTCAGGTGCACCAGCTTTTGCTGGCTGAACAGCAATAGAGAAGGTGCCAAGAAGTGGCAGGGCATGGCCGTCCATAGTTCAAGCCCCGGCTTTTCCCTGTTTCCACAGCTGTACCTCCCCCATCTGTTCACCTTCCTACTGTACAGTTCCTGTTCTCTGTGCCCTTCCCTCGCTTTCCTACCCTTTTCCACCCTCTTGCTCTTGTACATTGTTCTGTTCAATATATATTTTTTGACACACCTGCCTGTCTTTGGTGTCTGCTTTGCAGCTGGCGTGAGGAGCCATGCTGCAGTGGCGTGGTGTCTGTCTGTGTGGTGTGCATGTGTCGGTGTGTGTGTCATGCATCTGCGGTGCACTGCTGTGTGCTGTGATGTATCCCACAGTGGTGGTGTCCTGCTCCTTGGTTGGTGACTGTGCCTTGGGGTGCCCATGGGGCGGCTATCAGAGGTGTGTGGCATGTGTGTGCTTGGCAGCATGGTCCTGGCTGTGGTTTGCTGGGGTCTGGGTAGGTGGGGACACAGCATGCAGCTGGGGGGGACTCCATTGGTTGCCCTCCATTGGACATTGGTGCCACCTGTTGCCTGCTTTCTGTGCCACTGTTGTGTTCCGGGGTGCAGGTGTCTGGGTGCCTGTGTGTGCCTGTGTGTGCTCTGCTGGTGGTGGCCACCTGTGGCCTGCCACTGTGCTTCCCTGGCACTGTCCCTGTGCCATGCCCCCCCCCCGTTGCTCTGCTGCTGTGCTCCCACGGTTGCCTGGGGCATCTCTTTCTGCGCCATGGCGCAGGTCTGTTTGCACCATGGCGCATGTCTGGTTGCGCAATGGCACATCTCTGCCATATTCATCCAAGTTGCGCTGGTGCAGTGCGGCATGCACAACCTCTGAATATGGTACTCGCATTCACTTAAGCGCGCATTGATTTGGCGCTGGCGTCGACTCCAGTAGCCTTTGCATGCATTTCTGAATATCTGGCCCAAATACTTCAGAATTCTACATCTTCCCTATATAATTTAATTATGGGGCTTAACTATGTAACTGAAGCGGAATTTAAAAATTGTCCCCACACCTACACAAGAGAGTCTTTTCTCAGTTAAACAACAATAGGATCCCCACTAATCTGTGGGAAACTCTTTGGCTCTCATCATATGGAAGGCTTAATGTTAAAGGGAACAATAAACATAAGGCCCTAGAAGCGAGATATTGTCCCTATCCTACATGTTGGGCAATCGAAGAAACCATGGAACATTTCCTAATCCAGTGTACTCATGTACAAAACATATGGGCATATCTCGCTCAGAAATGGAATCAAGGGTGGCTCACTGCCTTGTCTTGTGAAATTTTAATATGAGGTAATTATATCGCTCTCCTCAAGAGATTTCATTGGGGGACTTTAGAAATGTTCTTTTGTTGTTTAAAATATTACATATGGCAGGCTTGATGTCAATGTTTTTTACAACAGAAACTAATGACTCATGAAGCCTTGAGTATTCTCTGTGAATCCGCCATGATGTCAGTATATGTTAAAGATGTCTCCCTCCACCCACTATCCAAGGTTTCTAAATGGTGGAAAGGGTTTCCTTTTTTATCAAATATAAATAGATAGATACAACTATTTCAGAGAACTGATAGTGGACAGAAAATGCTTGTGCTTCTTTACATATGTGGAATTATTATTGGGGACTATCCCCTCCCCCTTTTTTTTAGTTATGTAGTTGTTCCTATATATGTCATGTGTAAGTATATTAACCCATAGGCTCCTGAACTTGAGATAGTTTCCCTAAAAATAAAAAGAGGGTATTTTTCCTTTGGAATCAATTTAATTTGTTAGTTCTTTTACTTTATCAAGGTACTGTATGTTGGAGTTTAAAGAGCAACTTTCTCTGGCTTTTGATGATCCCTCGAGAAGCTATAATGAAAGCTTACCTGGGCAGAAGTCCTAGGATGCCCATATTTTATTTTGATTAGAAATGGGCTAAAGAAATATAGAAAGGTGATTGGCTGGCAGGGCACATTAATTAAGAGTGAGAGCCCTGTTAGTAGAAACTCCCAGCCATGCCAGCCCTGCCAGCCTCATAAGTGATATCCTTGAGCCCAGCCTGCTTCATCATTGGCTGAAGCACTGGACACACAATTTGAAACTGCCATGATTTTTTTGTGCCACTTAGTGAGACAGCGTGTGAGACCCCCCTTCCCCACATTGACTCCTTACACCATCCTATAATTGCCCCAAATAATCTAATCGTAACCAAGAACATTGAAGCCAGCAATATGTCCAAACAGAAAACAATTTAAAAATGTTTTTTCTCCAAGTACCCTGTACCGCACAACGGTCATTACCTAAGCGCTACAGGAGGAGCTGACCCCGGAAGTTTACCCCCTCACATCCACAGAAAAAAAACATTGTCTCTGTTTATCTTTTTGGCTATAAAGAAGTTGACCCCCTCACATCCACAGAAATTTTTTTTTTGTTTATCTATTTGGCTTTAAAAAAACTCACAGTACCATTATACTGCCACCCCCCCACTCACCCACCGTTACAGCTTCCCTTTCATCATTCCAGGTCGTCCATTGATCATGCCGTTGCATATTACATAGCATCTACATGTCCTGCACTGAGAAGGACCGTTAAAGAATACCAAAATTATTGTGTATTACAGACATCGAGGTAAGACCTACAAATGCCTTATCTGATGTACAGTTCTGCTTTCTTAGCAGAGGATCTAGTGCCTCAGGTTACACTGGGCTTCTGACTAAAAAACATTTTACACAGGAATTGTAACTAAAACAGTTATTATAATCAAATTCTACGCTGCCTATCAGTAAATGGGGGGGGGGGGGCAGTCAAAACAAAATAAAGGAAGAAAATACAATATAATAAGGAGCTCCCATAAGCAGCAGCACCACCCTCTAGTAATACTTCAGTAAAGGAACTATTTTACACAAGCTGCTATTTCTGGTTATGTTTATTAATATTGTACCTTCTTTCTTCCTTATGTTTATGTTGTTAAATCATGGCCACCGTTTAACTAACAAGGTCCTTGTTAGTTGAATGATGGCCATGATTTGTTCCAAACAGCCATCTAAACAACATAAATTTAACTTTAAAAACAGCCCCCATTCATTTCTATAGACGCGCTCCCCCACGCTCTACAAACAATGACATCACAAAACGAGTGAGCGTGGGGGCAGAACGGGGGAGGATCGTAGACTGAAGTGCTATCAGGAAGTGGAAGGGATCAGTGCGGCTTGGCTCAACGGAACCAAAATATGATCCCTTCCCTTCTAAAATAGGGGCTATTAAAAAATTAAATATGGGCATCCTAGGACTTCTGCCCAGGTAAGCTTTCGTTATGCTTCTTGGGCCAAGGGCCTAGATAGTTGCTCTTTAAGGTCACGTATTGGAGTTTATAAAGTACATAATGAAAACTAAGGTGATGGTTCCTTTTTTTTTTTGAACTTTGTATTTATTACAGATTTATCATAAGCAATAACTTACTTTACACTCATGTAAGGCATCACAATAAGTACATCTCATACACATTCAATATAACAAACTTAGTATAGCCTATACAATCTGGTTTAAGGTAATTGGGGATATTCCCTATTATATAAACAAGAAAATAATGGTTTTTCCAACATTAGCTGCACCCCACAAAGACTTTTGGTGGTCAATCCTAAAATGTAAAAGTTCAGAAAGTTAACACAACAAAAAGTGCTGAAATGACCCCAAAACCAAATATAAAATTCTTAGAATGGAAGCACATAATAGCTTAAACCCATATGATCCAGATTGTTACTTCGAAAAGGATATGAGGATATTCCAGCCACACTCTAACTTGTAGAATTAGTATTGCCCCTTAAAACAGTGTAGGCAAAAGATATAAAACAATCCTTTTCAACAGGTCAAGAACTTTGTTATGAGTTACAAAACATGGGCAGTAACGTCTTACACTTTAAATAACCAAATCACTAAACAGGCAGCAAGCTCCATAAGGAAGCAAAATAGGGTACTTTTAACAGTTCAGACCAGGTCTCATTCTTTGATTCCTCTTGATCTTACTTCGAGAGGGTTCCTGCAGTAGGTCTTCACGTATAGGACTGCGCCCCCTGGCGTCAGGTTCGAACAGCAAACTTGTAGCTAGCAATCATCAGCAGGGACTGCCCCCGACGTCGGGTGATGTGAGGTCAGCTCGACTATAAAAGGGACGGTCCTGCACCTGCCCACCAGTTCTTTCCCGCCATCGCTTCAGTTTGTTTGACAGACGTAGAACAGCGATCAGTCGCCCACTTAGTATTTGATGATTTTCGTCTTATTCTTTATATTTTTCAAATGAATGTATGTCGTCTCATCTTAAGAAGAAGTGCTCTAAGTACGGCGCCCAAATCCCGCATGGGGATGACCACTCCCACTGCCTCCTCTGCCTGGGGCCTAAGCACAACTCGGCTGAGTGTGCTGTTTGCCAAGGGTTCAACCAGGCCACATGGACCTGACACAAGCGGACCCTCAAGGCTCACCTTCTGACCCAGCGACTGGCTTCTATGGAAAAGGAGCTCCAGGAGCTTAGGGAGAGGTCGTCGTCTTGGGCCCCAGAAAAAAGAAAGAAAAAGAAGAACAAGGAGAAGCGCCGGGAGAGAAGCCTGTTGCTGTAAGGGAGACCTTCCAGAATCATTAGTGCTACTCTTATGGGCACTCTATCTGCTTCTATGGGTCAGATGCCTTCTCCCCCTCCTGCCGAGGTGTGCGGGCAGCTGAGGGTTGCCTCTCTCTCTCGAGGTATCTATCAGTTCTCCCACTCGTAGCACTGCTGATAAGTTGCCCTCCGGCCCTGCCGCCAGGCGCCCAGCCCAGATCGATAAGCCTGACCACGGTCCTTCTTCCACAGCCAGCCCGGTCACGACTGATAAGCCAGATGACGGACCCTCCATCAACCGCACAGCCTCATCTACTCTCCCATCAGGCTCCCTTGAGGACCCCGACATCGGGACAAGTGTTCTTGTGGGGAACATTTCATCCCTGCCGGTCTCTACCCCCAGGGATACGCCACCCATTTCTGACCTTTCCCTTCCGTCGAGATTGCTCCCAGACCTGTCGTTGGGGTCTCTTTCAGAGCTTCCCCCTTTGCCTGGTTCTTTTCCACCTCTGGATCCCCACCTCATAGGGGTCTGTTGCCGGACCAGGATCTTTTAGGTATGGAGCCCCTCCCTTCAGGACCCTCGGGCCCTACGCCTGATCCCTTGCCGCTGCCCAATGACCCTTCGGCACCTCCCCTGGCCGGGCCTTCAGCTCCTCCTGTGGGACCCTCTGGCGATTTCCCATGATCTGACCCCCATTTTCCGCCACCAGACCCTTCTCATCCAACACCAAGCCTGGTGCCTGCAACGCCAGGTTATCGAACACTGGGATACCCGACAGCTGGATACCCGATGCCTGGATATCCGCCATTAGGTCATCCCTTGGGGTTTGCAGGGTACCAGTACCCCTACCGGCATCATCCTGCTTACTAGCCCTTGGCCGGGTATCCCGGGTACCAGCCTCCTTCTCCTCCTCCACCACCACTGCCTAATTGTGAATCTGTCCTGGCGTGGTGGCAGGATGCTAGGACACAACTCCTTATAGAACTTGGGCAATCCCAGCCGCTTGGAAGGATTCCTCTACCCAGAGCACCACCTCCTCCTCCAGTTCCTTTGGGACGTGCTGTGAGTTCTCTTCTAGTGGGCTACACCAGGATGGATCCTTCCCTTCCCAGTGGTTCAGAGCCCTCAGATTCGGATTCCAATATCGACCTCTCTGAACTTTGTTCACTGGTCGAACTTCATCCAAAAGAATCCCCCCCCCAGAGGACCTTTCTTTTGGGGATCTCTGGAGAACTATTCAAACAGCAGGGGGCTGGCCATCCAAGGAGATAGATCCTCAGTGAAAAAGGCTGGCTGAACATTTGGACTTGTCCACCACAGACCCTCTACCCATCCCCCCTTGGATGGGCCCGCATGAGGATCTAGTTACTACAATATGGCAACAGCCCTCTTCCATCCCAGCTGTTTCCAGGAAGGCTTACAGAACCTACTTCCCCCCAGAAGGGATCTCTCATCTGACTTCACACCCAAAAGCCGACTGTATGGTCATCACAGCTCCGCATGACCGCTCGGCTCAACCTAAGCACTTGAGTTCCTCCCCACCAGATAAGGGCTCAAGACAACTTGACCAGTTTGGTAGGAAGATCTACTCGTCCACCTCCTGCACCATCCAGTTGCTGAACTACGTGTCCCACATGGTGGCTTTTCAGAAGTCCTCTCTCACAGAACTGGAGAGGGACCTTCAGGATATCCCTGACAAAAACCTCAGGGCTAAACTGCTGGACAAGGTTCGCATGAACAAATCTTCCTTCCATCATGCACTCTGGGCCACTTATGATTCTGTGGACTTCGGGGTTCGGGCTGCGGCCTCAGAAATCTGCCTTCAGCGCCTAGCATGGCTGCGCCTTGCAGGTTTGGCACAGGATGTTCAGTCATCCCTTATGGACACATCTTTCAGGGGTTCTGTCCTCTTTGGCGGTGACGAGAAATACATTATTACAGGGCTGCAAGAGAGCAGTATGTCTCTTAGAGACATACGCACCATGTATTGGACAGGTAAAAAAAAACAGCCCTTTCATCGCCAAAGAAAATGGAACAAGAACCAGAACAAGCATCAAGGTAAAAGATGTGCCACTGGCTCTGGAGCCCAAGCTCCTCAGGCTAAGTTCACCAAAGCAGCCTCAGAAACCAAAGCTCCGCTCCCCTCGGCATCCTGACTCGCTTCCCCTCCTCCTGCTCACTCTGTCCCCCTCGGAGGAACCAGTAGGAGGGACGTTTGGTCTCCAGCTGGAGGGGTAGAAGTCCATCACCGCAGATGTATGGGTTCTTCAGTGCATCCAAAGAGGTCACTCTAACGAGTTCCTGGAGATTCCACCTTCATACCCTCCGGGAAGGTCCTTTTATCCATCAGGTCAGATCTCCATCATCCACTAAGAGATCCAGGCCCTGCTGTAAAAAGCGGCCATAGAACCCCTTCCTCCAAATCAACTAGGAAAGGGATTCTACTCCCATTTCTTCCTAGTCCCAAAAAAGATGGGGGATCTGCGACCTATCCTGGATCTTAGCATGCTCAGCCTCTTTGTGGAGTACAAGAAGTTCCACATGCTGACTCTTCAGGGACTCCTACCCCTGCTCCCGTCAAACACATGGCTGTGCTACCTGGATATGCAGGATGCTTACCTTCATATCCCCATCCTCCCGGCCCACCGCCACTTCCTTCGATTCTCCTGCCAGGAGAACCATTTCCAATTCATGGCACTTCCCTTTGGCCTATCCTCAGCGCCCCTGGTTTTCACCAAATTCCTTGCGGTGGAAGCGCCATTTCTCTGCCGCAGGGGCATATGTGTGTTCCCATACCTGGACGACTGGCTTTTTTCAGCTCCATCCCCGGACAGCCTGAAGGAGTCTCTCTCCTTCACTCTGGATCTTTTTGCCTAGCTGGGCATCTCAGTCTGTCTCCCCAAGTCTCAGCTAGTACCCTCTCAGTGCCTCCAATTTATTATAGCGGTACTGGATACAGTCCAGAGCAAGGCCTTCTTACCATGGATCGAGCCGAGACCTTGGCTTCTCAGGCCACTTTGGTGGCCAAAGCTGGATGGACCCCAGCGCACTCGGTGCTCCGTCTTTTGGGTCTTATGGCAGCGCCCATTCCTACTGTCCCCCTGGCCAGACTGCACATGAGGGTTACCCAGTGGTCTCTTTGAGTCCAGTGGGATCAACGATCGGATGACATGAACCAACTGGTCATGATCTCCAACAGCCTTCAGAAAGACCTCCTCTGGTGGCAGGACCTCACCAACTTGTTGGTGGAAGCCCCCTTCCACTCTCTGGCTCCCTCCCAGACCCTCACCTTGGATGCCCCTGATATGAGTTGGGGAGCCCATTTGGGGGATCACAGAACTCAAGGTCCATGGTCTGCTCAGGAGCAACATCTTCACATCAACATCCTGGAGACCAGAGCAGTTCTCTACGCTCTCCAGGCCTTCCAGTCATTACTCCTCCCGGGAACACTTCTGGTCCAGACAGATAGCATGGCAACTATCTGGTACCTCAACAAACAGGGAGGTACCCAGTCATACCCTCTTTGCAGGGAAGCAATGAGAGTATGGTATTGGGCTATTCAGCACAGCCTGTCTCTGACAGAAGTCCATGTACCAGGCGTGCACAACGTCCTGGTGGACAGTCTCAGCTGATCAGTAGCCAGGGCTCATGAGTGGGTTCTAATGCAGGAGGTAGCCGAAGACCTGTTTCTTCGGTGGGGTCGGCCAGACCTAGATCTGTTCACCTCCCCATTCAACCCAAAACGACCCGACTTTTGCTCACTCGTTCCCAGGAATGGTGCTTTTTGGCAAGAAGCACTGTCTCTCTCAGACAGGGAGGTTTCTATACACATTTCCTCCCTTTCCTCTCATTCTGAAAGTTCTGTTGAAACTCCAGGCAGAAGGGGCCCACTTGATTTTGAGTGCCCCTCTGTGGCCCCAGCAGATTTGGCTCCCACTGTTACAAAAACTAGTTCTAGAACCACCGGTCCTTCTGCCACTGTCTCACAACCTTCTGTCTCAGGAGCAGGACACCCTGGTTCATCCGAGTCTTCAGTCTCTCTCATCTTCATGCGTGCCACCTGTGGACATAGCCGTTTCTCGCTATGGAGTTTCCTCTCAGGTTGCTCAGGTCCTAATGGAAGCCAGAAAACCCTCTACTAGATCCACCTGCACCATGAAGTGGAAGAGATTTTCTATCTGGGCCAGAGCCAAATGCTTGAACCCTTTTTCTTGCTCAGCCTCCTAGATGTTAGAGTACCTCTTACATCTTTCTGAGTTGGGCCTTAGTTACTCCTCTATTAAGGGTCATCTTTCTGCGGTGTCGACCTACCACCTTCCGGTGGAGGGCAAATCCCTAGCACAACTAGAGGTTTCCAAAACTTTCTTGAAGGGTGTCCTTCACATCAAACCTCCAGTCCAGAACCCCTGCCCTCCCTGAGATATTAATTTTATGTTGGAGAAACTTACTTTGCCCCGTTTTGAACTGGCAGCAAGTTGTGATATGCGCTTCCTGTCCTGGAAGACACTGTTTTTGGTTGCGATCACTTCAGTTCGAAGGGTCTCAGAGCTTATTTATTTTATTTATTTATTTATTTTGCTTTTGGTAACTGGGTAAGTGCGCTAGGCATAAAATGCCTATTTTCAGGCACGACCCGGGAGAGTACAGTTTACAGACATACAAGATACATGTGACTCAGCACATGAAAGCAGCACAAATCAGAGGAAATAACAATACTTGGAGTGGAGAGACAATCGCATTGACAAAAATGATAATGAAAGTTACAGTACTATGCAGATTATATTACAGATTGGAATAGGTAACACAGGGAAATAAATCAAAAGGAGACAGGCCGTGCAAGAGTATAGTATAATAAGTGCCAAAACTGAGAGGTTTGTGGCGGGGAGAGGAGGAGAGTGGTAGGGAGAGAAAGAGGGAGGTGGTGAGAGTGGGCATGATAGGGACTAAGAGAGGAGGGAAGCGGTATCAAGGAGGTGGATTATCTAGAGATGAGAAAGCAGGAGAAGTCAAGGTTCAAGGTGGGTTAAAGCAAATGCAGGGGTTCACAGTTGCAGGTGTTCGAGGTGAAGTTTCTGAACTAGCATGGGTGGACGCTGACTGATAGAAGCGGTATAGAGTCTCCAGTATTTAGGAGCTGTGCAAGAGAGAACGCAGCGCCTATGTTTGATCTGCATCTTGGGATGTGCAGAAAGGCTTATTGGCCTCGATCGGAGCTATAGGTGAGAGGCTGTGATTCCAGAGCAGAGGCAAGGGATAGGGGAGGCCTGTTCTGGTAACACAGTCAATTAATGAGCCAAAGGACTGGAGACAAGGGCGGAGGGCAAAGCCATTTTAGGTCCATGTAGAGCTGGCAATGATGCTTTGTAGCGCGGTGATGCAGAGGCATACAGGCAGATGCTATTTGTAGGTGGTGTCCCATTGTGGAGGGAGGACTTTGATGCAGATAGGTAGATTGCAGAGCCATATGCTAGGGCTGGGAGAAGAGCCTTGTGCCACAGCTAGTCTGGCTAAGGGGTGAGGCGTAGCTGGTGCGATAAGCACTTTCTATCTTAGCATTTACTGGACTTACAGATAGTGGAAATGTGGAGGTCCAGGTCAAGAGATTCATCAAGAGTAACACCAAGATATTTAAAGATTTGGCAGTAGTCAGAGGGAGCCATCCTCATACCTAGATAGTAAGGGATTGTGATTCGATTTGAGTCTAGCAGGCGAGCCAACGAGCATTGAGTAGGACTTGCGGAGTTGAGGACAAGTTTGTTGTCAGTGAGCCAGGATTGAATACTCGCGAAGTCCATGGCAATAGGGTGGTTTAGGGCAGCAGCAGTTTTAGCACTGTGGTAGATAACTAAGTCATCAGCGTAGAGCAGAGATGAGCAGTTTGGTGCAGTTAATGGAATGTCATCAATGAATATAGTAAAAAGCAGAGGTCCAAGTATGGAGCCCTGGGGTACTCCAACATGGATCCGCGCAAGATCCGATATGGTTGAGTTGAAAACCACAGCCTGTTTTCTGTCAGACAGGTAGCTTTCAAACCAGGTAATGGTATCTGAGGAGAAACCGAAGGAGTGAAACTTTGCAAGAAGAAGTGTGTGGTTGACCAGGTCGAAAGCTTTAGTTAGGTCAATGAAAACCGCACCTGTCAAAAGGCCCGAGTCCATGGAGGTATAGATGTCACTTGTTAGTTTGAGTAGGGCGGTGGTGGTGCTGTGACCTTTA
Organism: Neoceratodus forsteri; assembly: GCA_016271365.2. NCBI lineage: Eukaryota > Metazoa > Chordata > Ceratodontiformes > Ceratodontidae > Neoceratodus > Neoceratodus forsteri. The sequence goes on along the minus strand of JADMNL010000030.1, from coordinate 159,943,666 downwards.
CGGAAGCCGTGCTGAGAGCTAGAAAGGAGGTTATATTTCTGGAGATATTCTGTTGACTGGGTGGCAACTAGCTTTTCAAGGATTTTGCTTAGTACAGAGAGTATGGCAATGGGACGGTAGTTCTTGATTTCCTTGGGGTCTCCTTTTTTAGGAATTGGGGTGACTTTAGCAACTTTCCAGATATTTGGAACTGTACCACAGCATAGGGAGAGGCAATGAAGGGGGCAGCAACTTTCAGGAGCCTAGACTCAAGACCATCTGACCCCGGGCTGGTATTATCAGGAATGGAGAGTAGCAGTTTTTGTACTTCTCCTTTTGTGATGATCCGAAACCTGAAAGGGGGGTGTAGGAGTGGAGGCTTGGTATCGCACGGGGCGGAGTGTGACCAGAAGGGAAGGAGGTCAGGTAGTTTGTTAGATCAGAGAAATGGCGATTGAAGGCATTGGCTATAGTTAATGGGTTGTTGCAATGTATGCCGTTTAACTGCATGTCACTTGTGTGGGCCCTGTGATTAGAAACCAGGAGGGTTTTTATGGTGGACCAGATTTCTTAGAGTCACCCGAGGCTTTCGTTTGAAGGTCCCTGCAGAAAGAGCTTTTGGATAAGCGGATGTTTCTTTTGCAAGCATTTCTCAGGGAGCAGTAGTGGCAATAGTCAGTTTGAGTCCCTGTGGTTTTAAAACACTGCCAGGCTTTGTCCCTGGCCCTTATCTGGGTTAGTAGGTCTTTAGTTAGCCACTTAGTCTGGGTTCCATGAAAACGTCTGGTGATACGAGGGTCATGGGTGTCTTGGAGCTGACCGAATTTGGCAAGGAAGCTGTCGAGGGCAGACTGGGCGTTAGCTGAGGTGTATATGGAGGTCCAGTCAATCATTGAGAGGTCATATGTAAACTGTATTGGATTGAAGTTGGCTAGATTGCGGAACGTAATTAGTTTTGGAGGCGGAGATGGTCTACTAGTAGAGCACCAAATGCAGTAGATTGGGGAGTGATTACTGATTACATCCGGAAGGGTACCGGTGCTCATTATGCTGTCAGGGCGGTTAGTAAGGACCCAATCAATAAGAGTGCTGGTCCGAGGGGGAGCCATAACCCTAGTTGAGTCAGAGATCAGCTGATGGAGGTTATGGTCTTGTACCAAGGTGTGAGAGGACTGATTTGATTTGCTAGCCCAGTTTAAGTTTAAGTCACCCAATATGAGGACCTCGCTTCAGACCTTTGTTTGCAGAGCGCCTTATTTGATTTTCCACAAGGATCGGGTGGTCCTGAGGACTAATCCTTCTTTTCTTCCTTTTTTTTTTTTATAATTCAAATTTTATTGAAGGTTTTAAAATATTTATACATACAATACAACATTAAAAAAGCAATTACATACATAGAAACATACATACATACATAGAAACATACAATTTGATGGCAGATAAGGACCGCTTGGCCCACCCAGTCTGCCCATTTCCCTACCTAATGGATAAGCTGCAGATCCTAGTTAACCAGCAGCCTACTTCTTCCTACCCCCACCCCCTAGAATTGCCTTATGACTGTCCCATGCATGCTTGAATTCCAGCACTGTTTTTGACTCCACAACCTCCTCCGGAAGACTGTTCCATGCATCCCACAACCTCTCTGTGAAAAATATTCTTAAATTACCCCTGAGCCACCCCCCATCTTCAAATTGTGCCCTTGTTCTTGCACACCTTTGTTTGAAAGATGCTACCCTCTTGGACTTTGTTGATTCCCTTGAGGTACTTGAAAGTTTCTATCATGTCCCCCCTCTCCCTCCTTTCCTCGAGGCTATACATATTAAGCTCCTTTAGTCTCTCTTCATATGTCTTCCGGTGCAGACCCTGCACCATTTTAGTTGCCCTCCTCTAGACAGCTTCCATCTTGTCTATGTCTTAGTGGAGATTGGGTCTCCAGAACTGCACGCAGTACTCCAGATGGGGTCTCACCAACTGTCTGTACAGAGGGATAACAACTTCTTGTTTTCTACTGGTGATGCCTCTCCTATGCATCCCAGTATCCCCCAGCCCTCCTTGTTGCCCTCTCACATTGCTTGCCCACCTTTAGGTCATCTGATATGAGTACCCCAGGTCCCTTTCCATTTTGTTGTTGTTAGTATCTCACCCCCATTGTGTACTCTTCCCGGTTTTTGTTTACCAGGTGCATTACCTTGCACTTCTTAGCATTGAATCTAAGCTGCCATACATTTGACCATTCCTCTAACCTTGCCAAGTCCCTTCTCATCCTTTCCACCCCACCTTGTGCATCAACTCTGTTGCAGATCTTAGTGTCATCTGCAAAGGAGACATACTTTTCCTTCCAGTCCCTCTGCAATGTAAGCTTTAAAGACATTGAAGAGGACCGTCTAATACTGAACCCTCATGTACCCCACTAGTAACCCCTTTCTTCAGAGTGGACTCCATTTACTAATACTCTCTGTGTCCTATTCTCCAGCCAATTCTTTACCCAGGCTGTCATCTTGGGACCCACTCCCAGGCTGGCTAACTTGTATATTAATATTTTGTGTGGGACTGTGTCAAATGCCTTGCTAAAGTCTAGATAGGCCATGTCCACAGCCCCTCCCTGATCTACTACTTTGGTCACCCAGTCAAAGAAATCTATCAGATTCGTCTGGCATGACCTTCCTGCTGTGAATCCATGCTGCCTGGGGTCCTGTGCCCCTCTGGCCTCTAGATACTCGAGAATTCTTTCCTTCAGAAGTGATTCCATCATTTTCCCTATCACTGAGGTTAAACTAACAGGTCTGTAGTTTCCTGCTTCTGCCTTGCTCCCACTTTTGTGAAGGGGAATCACATCTGCCCTCCTCCAGTCCTCGGGTACCACCTCCTCCCATGATTTGTTAAAGAAGGTAGTCAGTGGTGTCACTAGTTCTACCCTTAGTTCTTTTAGAATTCTGGGATGAATCCCATCAGGCCCCATTGCTTTGTCCACCTTCAGTTTTAAGAGTTCTTTCAGAACCCTTTCTTCTGTAAATGGGCTGGTATCAACTTCTATATCCAGAGTGTTTCTATTGTTTGTTTTAGATACCTCCCCCTCTTCATTTGTAAATACTGAGCAAAAATATTTGTTTAGTATCTCTGCCTTTTCACAGTCACCCTCTGCCCACCCTCCCTTTATTAAGCCTCACTATCCCTCCCTTGGTCTTCCTTCGCTCCCTGATGTACCTATAAAAGGTTTTATCCCCCTTCTTAATTGAGTTGGCTATCTTTTCCTCGGTTTGGGACTTTGCTGTTCTGACTGCCTTCCCAGCTTCCTTTTGCTTTAACTGATACAGTTCTCTGTCCTGCTCCTTCTGTGATTCCTTGTACTTCCTGAATGCTTTCTTTTTCTCTTGAACCTTCAAGCAGCAGTACTACGAAATCAGGAAGTGACCAATCAAAATTCTGTTTTTCAGCTGTAAGCATGCGGCCAAAGTTCCAGTTTCCATACCAGTAAATATTTTTTCCCAGTAGTCCTTAGTTTTTTAGATATTTGCAATTTATTTGAAATGTTGTAGCGCTACAACAAATATGGCGGCTGATTAATTTCAGCTGTGCTTTTTCTTCAGATCACATCACGTCTTTTGACAACAGCAGAGGGACCCTCTGCTGACCATTCCTGATGTCCCTGCAAGTCATTCAAATGTGCAGTTGGCAGTAGAGGGGGTTCCAGTGCAACATGCTGGGTGGCAGAAATGTAAACAAAAGCAGAGAATAACTGAGCAAATTACTCGGCGATAGTACAATGCCGACGAGAAAGAGTACCAGGAATATGATTAGCAGGGCACAGGGAATAAACTGACAAAAAAGCACAAATTTTTTTTTCGTAGTACTGCTGCTTTCACTGCCACTTCCTTTGAGAACCATAGTGGTTTCTTACATCGTTTTGTTTTGTTTATTTGCTTCACACAAAGGCTTGTTACCTCTGTGATGGCAGTTTTTATTATTCCCCATTGTTCTTCCACCCCTCCTTCCTGCCCATTTGCTAGTGCATTCCATAGGCACTCACCCATTTTAAGCAAAGTCAGCCTCCTAAAGTCCAGTACTTTTTGCCTTTGTATGGCTTAATTCTATTGTTGTGTTTATTGTGATCCATACTCGTCTGATGGTCGCTAGTTCCCAGATGGCTACCCACTTCTACATCTGTGATCTCTCTCCATCTCCATTTGAGAGAACCAGGTCTAAGATTGCTCCCTCTCAGTGGGTTCCAATACTAGTTGTCTAGGCATGCCCCTGTATGGCATCTAGAATAACCCCACTCTTTGAAGTGGCTGCTGCAACTGCACTCCAGTTAACATCTGGCATATTCAGATCACCCATCAGCAATATCTCCCTTTTCTGCCATTCTAAGTATACTTTCTATCGTTTCCTTGTCCATTTCCTCCCCTGAGAGGGGTTTGTATACAACCCTGTGCAGATTGTGGTGCCATTGTTCGTCTCCAAATTGACCCACAGTGCTTCTTCTCCTCCTCTGTTTACCTTTTGTTCTGTTGCTTTGATTCCTTCTCTTATGTAGAGAGCTGCTCCTCCTCCTCTTTTACCCTCCCTGTCCCTCCTGTAGATAGTGTATCCTGGTATGTTTACGTCCCAGTCATGGTTTTGTGTGTACCATGTTTCTGTGACTGCCACGATATCCAGAGGTTCCTCCTCTATCAAGGCCACTAATTCAGGAAGCTTGTTACCCAGACTACGGGCATTGGTACTCATTGCCCTCCATTTTTTGATAGCTTTGCCTTCTGTTGCAGCATCCCCCACTGACCTTTCTACCTCGGTCTTTTTCTCATTTAGTACCCTGTTTTATAGGGAGAGGCTGGGATTTTCTTGCTGCTTATCAGTGCCTCCCCCCTTGACAAGTTTAAAAGCTTGCCAATGAAGCATTTAAACTGATTGCTCAAAAGACTTGTTCCCTTCCTGGACAGATGCAGACCATCCTGCCAGTATAGGCTGGTGTCCCTCCAGGTGGAAACCCAGTCCCCAATGAAGCCAAACCCTGTGCTCCACACCATTTTTCAACCATTTGCTAAACTGCATGGAGTAAAGTACCCTCATCACCCATGCCATTGACAGGCAGCACCTCTGAGAAGGATACTGTGTGTGCTACTTGTCTTAGGCCCCTCCTCAACTCTCTACAAAGTCCTCCTGCACTGCTCTAATCTCATGATGAGCCAAGTCATTTGTCCCTAAGTGGACAATGATGTCCAGCTCAGACTCCCATGCAGCTGTTCTCATGATCCTGAGGATGCGCTCCTGTTCCTCAAGCCATGGCACCAGGCAGGCACCTTACTCAGTTTTCCCTGCTCCCCAGTTCTATCCCCCTAATAATTGAGTCCCCCACCAGGAGCTGCTTCCTTTCCCTGTGGTGTCCTCTGCCTCCTTCCTGTGGGCCTCCCTTGTGACAGTTGTCCTCAGCCTCCTTAGTCTCCTCTGCGGGTGCATCCATAGGGGAACTATGCTCTCCCAGAATGGTGTATGGATTGTGGAGTGGAACAGCTGACTTGGTGTGCCTCTGTTCCACCATCCTCACCCTCCCTTAGCCCACTGTGGTCCAACTGCTGTGCTTTCTTCACAACCTCTGAGGTAGTGGTGGTGGCTCTGGTGCTCCCTGGATGGGGGAGGTTCCCTTCCTACTGTCCAGTGTGGACTGGGGGAAGGTTCCTTTACTACTGTCCAGTGTGGCCTGAAGATGGGCAACTTTCTCCCTCAGGGCAGAGAGTTGTCTGCAAATAGGGCAGCATCTAAGCCTCCAGAAAGACTCCCGGAAGACTGCTGCCCCACAGCCATTACATTGCACTACTCCCCACATGTTTATCTACTTTTTTTTTTGTGTGTGTGTGTGTGTGATTGGTTTGTTATATAGAAATATATATATTATACAATGTGTATGCTTATATTGTCAGTGCAGTGTGCTAGAGAGAATATGACAGTGATATGCACCTTGCACTCTTGAGGAAATGATGTCAGAACCCCAGGTATAAAGGAACTATTTCTAGGGGTGGGTGGGGGTGAGGGTGGGCAGGGGCTGGGCCTAAACTGTGCCCTCATGAAACGATCAGCTAAAAGCTCTGACCCACCGCTGCGATGAGTGCCTTCCTGTCAGCAAGATGCCTTACACAACAATTTGACAGAGAAAATACCCTGATAATCAAACAGAGAAAAATCCAGACAACCAAGTCAGACACAGGCAAACCTCCCCAGCCCCAAAACAGCCTGGTGATTTGTGCTCTGAAAGCAGGTAGCCCCAAAAATAAGTCAGCTGTGCACCAGGACAGACACAGTAAACAGTATTCCGTCCCTCAGGGTTGAAACTCTTCCTGCACTGAAAATCTTAACAATTGTAACAAAAGTAAAGCAAGATCCACCTCCCTCTGTTGCTTGAAAGACTGTCTTTCCTGATCATTCTAAGTTCCTTATTTCACCTTTCAGTTAGAAGTAGCCTCCACCTGCAGAATATCTGCTACAAACCAAAGACAATTCTAAGGTTCACCTCCCTCTGTTGTGAGCACAACTCGCTTTCTTGCAAATCCTATGTTCAGTATTGCAGCTTCCAGCCAGAGGTAGCTTCACCTGAAGAATATTAGCTGTGCAGTCATGTACAGTAGTAATCTGACATCTATGTACCTTATTTTCTTCCAAAAGTGGTTTCGGAGACAACTCTCAACCAGAGTGTTGAACTGCCGGTCTATTTTCCTCAGCATTCCAATGGGGGGAATATCTTTTGCACACTTTGGAGGTGCATTAGATTTTGAGGTATTATACCTCCGGACTAAGGAGGTTCAAAAGTCAAACCAACTCTTTGTGCCCTTTGCCTCCTAGTGCCAGAGCAAGGCCATCTCTAAACAGACAATTTCTAGGTGGCTGGCTAACTGTATTCACTACGCTTACCAGAAATACGGAAAAACCCTATCCGGGGGAGGTTAAAGGCCACTTCACCAGAAGCATGGCCACTTCTGCTGCTTTTTTCAGGAATGTGTCCACTGCGGAGATCTGTGCAGCGGCCACTTGGTCTTCCGTCCACACCTTCACTGAGCATTACAGTCTGGACATTGCCTCTAGGCGTCAAGCTGGTTTCGGCCTTGCAGTTTTGCAAAGTCTTTTGTCCTAAGGCAGATCCTTAGTTGGGAGATGTCTTCCTCCTCCTGGAAACTCATCTCTGACTCCTTTTTGTTAGACTGCTTGGAATTCAGTCCTGTATGTGAAGATCTACTGCAGGAACCCTCTCGAAGTAAGATACAGCAGTTACATAAGAACTTACCGTAACAGTAGATCTTCGAGAGAGGTTCCTGTAGTAGGTCTAGTTTCCCACCCACCTTCCCCCAACTCCTGGAAATTTTCCTTTTTTATTCTGTCTAGTCCCCGGGTCTAGCCAGGGCACAGGGTCCCAGGAGTTGTTGCTCCTTTCTTTCTGCTATCCTCTCTCTAGGTCTCTGATGGAAAAGAACTGGAGGGTGGGCACAGGACCGCCCCTTTTATAGTCAGGCTGACGTCACATCACCTGACATTGGGGGTGGTCCCCGCTGATGATTGCTAGCTACAAGTTTGCCATTCAAACCTGATGCCAGGGGGCGCAGTCCTATATGTGAAGACCTGCTGCAGGAACCTCTCTCGAAGATCTACTGTTACGGTAAGTTCTTACTTAACTGCTATTTGTTCAGCTCCTCTAGCGTCAAACTTTAGCAATAGATTTGGCTTTTTTCCCCCGGCTTCATGAGGGTCCGTATATTGGGAAGTCTTCCCTCCATAATGAATATTTATTTATTTAGTGATTCGGAAAAAAACTTTGAGCACAAGCTGTTTTACAAAGGTTCCACGTCATAGATTGCAAAACAAAGTACAGTAGGAGAAAGCAAAGGTACATTACAATGAACTATACAGCTTGGATTCAGAACTTACAGAATAACTCAAAACATAGGTACAAGTTAAATAACAAGAAAAAACACCTTATGAGGGTGGAGGGGGAATAAGCAGCCACAAAGTGCCTTGTCAGTAGTTCAGAGGGACAGGGATAGCTGGCAGAGGGATGAAGAAGGGAGGTACGAGAGAGAGAGTAAGTACTGCGGTGGAGGTGAGAGGGTGGGGGAAAGGGACAATGAGGTATCGGGAGAAATGGTGAGGTGAGGGGAGGCTGAGTGGAGAGGACATGCTAGAGTAAAATGGTGGGGTGTGAGGGGGCATGGTCAGGCAGCCAGCATTAGTAGTGACTGTTTGGAAAACTCACGGGACTATGAGGAGGGGGAGGGGTGGCAGATGCCGAAAGAGCATGATGCAAACTGATTGCTGGGGCAAGTCATGAGAAAGGACAGAGGGAGGGGGTACCTGAGGCCTGCCTGGTGCTTGCTGGGGGCAGAGAGAGCAGGTTGGCTGGACTCAGGGGCAGGTGCACTTAGAGAGTGTTATTAGGTGCGTGTTTGAGGTCAGTTTTGAATTGTGCCAGACAATTGGTAGCCAAGAGGTTCCCAGGAAGTTCATTCATCCATGGGGGGGTCCAATAGGCAAATACATGTTGTCCAAGTGAGGTGCGATGGAAGGGGATCGCCAAGGCCCCTCTAATCCTCCCTCTGGTGACCTGTAATGAGTTGGCCGCCTTGATCAAACTGCCTACACAAGGTGGTGTTTTACCCAATAGAGCCTTCTTCCCTAGGATGAAAGTCTGGAATTTGACCCTGTTTCTTAATGACAGCCAGTTTGCACGTTCATACAGAGTATAGGTGTGAGTGCCACGCTCAGCATCCAGGGTGAGTCTGCAGGCTTTGTTGAGCGCAGTCTGAACCCTCTTGAGCACTGTATCTGTTGCCGCCCCGTAGACCACTAGTCCACAGTCAATAGTAGATATAATTAAGCTGTGGACTGAGAGGTAGAGGGCCCCCGGAGAGAGGTATTGCCTGTGCCTGTACAGGACACCAATCTTGGTACTGACTGTCTTGATCAGAGAGTCAGTATGTTGTGCAAATGTGAGGGTATCATCTATTATGACCCCCAGATACTTGAACAAGTGAATCTGTTACAGCGGCTCACTGCATGAGTTGGAGATGATGAGGGGGTGGTGCTTATTTTTGTTGTGGGGGCTGGACATAAGCAAGGCCTTGGCCTCCTGAATATGGAGCTGAGCCGGCATCAGCTAAGAGTGTGTTACCCCTAAGGGTTCTAAGTCTGGCTCGAACTCCATCAAATTGTTTTCTACATGCGCTTGCAGCATAGGAGAGGTCCAGAAACAAGTGTAGCGTGGCCCCGTTATAGTTGAGATAGTTCGTGGATCTTGCAGCCTGCAAGTAGATCTTGAGTCCCCGCACTGGCTGTCACAATCAAAACTATACAGGGAGCTTCAGCCAGAGACCCTGAATTTTGTGGAGAAATTCGGTAGGCTTTATGTATTTGGCCAGATAGTAGATATGGATTAATGCTTAGAGCACCAAGAAGCCAGGACTGCAGGAATTCCAGGAGATTGTCCTCTTCACTCCCCTCCGGGAGTCCGATCAGTCTAATGTGGGAATTCCAACTCGCATTCTCCAACGCCTCTAGTCAGTACCACAGCTGTGAGTTCTCCTGTACCAGTTTAGAGGTTGCAGTTAAGGCTTGTGTAGCGACCTTCTCTGCTGAGACAGTTGTACTTGAGACTACCTCTAGTTTGGCATCCTGCTTCACAAAACACTGCAAGATTGACTCCATTTTCAAGTCGATTGCTTGCATTGAGGTTTGCAAGGCTTTCTGTGGAGGTTTGGGCCCAGTCACAAGTAGCGTAGAGGTGGAAGCGGCCTGTGCGTCCACCGCAGAAGGATTTTTGTTGCCCCCGCTAGCCTTTTGCGTGTGCCCCATTGCACAATTTTAGTACCAAACTGCTCAGAACGAAGCCCACTGTCCAATTCAGCAACTGGTTCCACAACTGAGAGTAGCTTTAATGCAAAATTTATATTTTAAAGTTCTGGAAATGCTGAACTATAGTGTGTCTGATCTGTAGGTGTGCTCCACAGCACCCCCCAAGGTGATATTTCTTTTTGATGCTTCTTTACCAATAAAATTCCCCTACTTTAAGTTAGGTAAACCATATCAGTGCACTGATAGCATGTAGGATTAGGAGCAATGGCTTGTAACAATGATGTGACAAAAATTCTTAACAGTTACATGTGCAGTATTCCTTTTTATATAATTATTTGTATTTCTTTCTGTTCTTGCCAACATTTTGTTTTATCTCCACAGTGATTAACTAATTTTTTTTTCTTTCATACGTTTACCTGAGATTATACTTTGTACAAATGTATATTTTTTTTGATGTTTTCTTTATCAATAAAATTCCCCTACTCTTTTTGAGAAGTGGATTAACGATAACGTCCACCTGAACAGGCAGACAGGACCTCGGTTTAATGTCTCATCTGAAAGATGGCACCTCAGGAGTGCAGCACCCCTCTCATGCTGCACCGCAGTGTCAATACTGGGATTTAACCCAAGTTCCTGGTGTGGGGATAGAACCCACAGGCATCTGATCTTCCAGCCTCAGAGGCGAGTGTGCAACCTGCTGAGCCACTGACACTGCTAACACTCCTGGAAGTGCCGCTATCGGTACTTCTGTACCCCGGCACTGTTGGCAAAATATGCAGTTCCACACAAAGGGAACTGTTGGAGGAACTGTGGGCAGACGGTGGATGTAACGCATGTAATGTGCACCTGTCTCCTCTTGCAACCCTTTTGGCAATCTGTACTGCAGGAAATTGAGGAAATTTTTGGGTGCCCAGGGTGTTTAAGTCCCTCTCTGATCTTGACAGCAATTCCTCCGGAAGGCACCTCCCTGCATAAAAACACCCGTAAACTAGTACTTTCACTAAAACTAGCAGCCAGTAAGGCTATTACCAGATTGTGGCACACAGGACACCTTCTCATACAAATTGGAGGGAAATTGCACTTGACCGTTACACCTTGGAGAGAATGATGTACCAGATTATGGATCAACTGTCTTCCTTTGATACTAGATGGCAAAAATGGGTCATCTTCTTCAGGGGTATCTCAGTCATCAGGTCACACCGTAGGAACTTCACCCTCGGTGAAGAAGGATACACACATTAGATTTTCCAGCAGTACCACTGGGGCCGCCCATGCCATCACCTGCTGATATCACCAACCCTATAAAGGCATTAGCGGCCCTGTTCCCTCCTCAGTTCTTTCTCGCCATCGACTCAGTTCACATGGGTTTCTGTGGATGCTCTGTTGCAGTTCGCGCCATTTTTGCCGACAAATTTTTCCTTTGCCCTAGCTTTCTGAATCTCTGTTAAACAAGAGATACCTTTACCTTGTTTATGTCGAGAGTTACTCCTTCCACTTCTCTCTTCCATTGCTGCCACTGCAAAAAGAAGATTGCCCCGTCAGATGACCACAGCCTCTGTGTCTGCTGTCTTGGGCCTGACCACGATATGTCTGACTGTGAGCTCTGCCAAAAATTCAGCCTCACAATCCTTAGGTGACGTAAAAAGGCTTTCAAGAGATTCCTCATGCAGCAGCAGGTAGCCAGTTCTGGGCAGGGATCCTCTGGGGTCCCTCCTTCCCAGTTGCTGGTAGGTTCATCAAGCTCCCAGGCCTCAAAGGCCCAAGACAAGTCCTCGTGGGGGGGAGTCTCAAAAAAGACCGTGAATGGGGCCACTCTCCCCCCCCCCCGGTGCTCCTGATTCCTGACAGCAGCTTCTTCCTCCTCAGGGGCAACCCACATTCTCTGCTGTCCAGGCCGCTGCTACTCCCAGGCCCCTACCGACAGCACCTCCTCCCTCTTCTCAGGGAGGCTGGCTGCTGACCCTCGGGTCGTCTGCCCCCTGTTCATCGACTCTTGGGTCATTGACTCCAGCCCCTCCTTCGGAGCCTGATGCTTCTCCAAGCCCTTGGACATCAGGGCCCTCTGGCTCTCAAGACATGATGGATGATTTGTTGTGCCCTGTGCCAGTGGCCCATCCACGGTTGACGCATCCTTCTCTTGCTATCAACCTCAGTGATATTTTGGCCAGGATAACCACAGCCTTCATGCATCACTTGGGCTCTTACAGACTTGGGTTCCCAGCGCTGTCGATGGCCCCATCCTTCATCTGCGCTGCTTAGGCCTTCTCGGGCTGCACCCCGTAGGCTGTCATTGTCCCTTCAATCGTTGGACCTTGAGTTAGAACAGGTTGATGTTGAGGAGGAATACCACCCTGACCTCATCCTCCCTGAGGAGGAGGAACCTCTTTCCTATGATAGGTTCATTGCTTCTTCAGTAAGTGAGGACTCAGTTAAACATACACCTAGGTTCCCTTCTGAAGATCCTCCCTTCTTTAATGTCATGAAGCAGCTGTCCACAGCCATAGGCTTCCATACTGAGGAAGAGGATGCTACCAGGAGAGAGCTGGTGGACTTCTTGGAGATTCCAGAATCTCCCCCTAAGGTCATTCCTCCCATCCTCCCAGCACTGAGGAATGTCACTACTACAGCTTGGCACCATCCAGACATGGTTCCTGCCATACTCTGCAGGGCAGATAACCTCTGTTATGCCCCTCAGAGCCTGCCTTATAATGCTGCTCAACCTGAGTCTGATTCTGTGGTCACCAAAGCAGCACGTGACAGGTCCATGGTGCCCAAGCACCTTAGCTCTCTCCCTTCTGACAGGGAATACAGACGGATCGACCTTTGGGGTAAGAGGGTTTATGCCTCCTCCACCTTGGGACTTTGGATTGCCAACTGTCTATCGCACATGGTCAAGTACCAAAACATCTTCTGGAAGAAGGGCAAGGCGGCTGCCCAAGCCCTCCCAGAATGTTCCCAGAAACAGGAGGTTTTTAAATCTTTGCAAACCGCTGAGGACATCAGTAAGCACCACCTCTGGGACTTGTGTGATATTTCTGATACTAGTGCCAGAGCTGCTGCCACAGGCATTTGCCTTCATAGGCACGCCTGGCTGAGGGTCTCGGGCTTTCGGTCCAGCAGAAGGTGCTGAATGCCCACTTCAATGGCTCAAAGTTGTTTTTGACATATGTCCAGGACATCATTAATGATTTACAGGCATCTGGCAGGGCTATTAAGTCTGTCCGTTCGCTTTACCATACCCAACCTAGAAGTAGGCAATGCCCATCGTTTTGCAAAGTGTCCCACAAGCCCAGAGCAGGCTCCAATCCCCAGGGAAAAAGAAAAGCCTCCTCAGCCTTACTTACCCCCTTCTCCTCGGGCTCAGCTGTCAGGCGCCCCAGAGGCAACGGATTAGCCCCAGCAGTCAGATCCGCCTCCACCTGACTCCTTGCCAGATCCCCCTCTTCTGCTCTCCAACCAAGAGGTGGTGGTTGGAGGTTGGTTCTTCCTCCATCTCAACCAGTGGAGAACCATAACTTCAGATGCCTGGATTCTTCAGATTATAGAACAGGGTCACACTCTGGAGCCTATAGAACAACCCCTAGAGACTCCTCCAGTACCCTCCACCTACCCTCCAGCCCATGTAATGGTTCTTTGGGAAGAGGTACAGTCTCTTCTGTGGAAAAAGGTCATCAAGCCAGTGCCCAGGTGGCAGAAGAACAGGGATTTCTACTCCAGGTTCTTCCTGGTTCCCAAAAGAACTGGAGATTTGAAGCTTATTCTAGATTTCAAGGACCTCAATCTTTACATCCAGTACAAAAAAATTCTGCATATTCACTCTTCCAGGCCTGCTGCCCCTACTCAAGCAGAGCAATTGGCTGTGCTCTCTGGATATGCAAGACACTTGCTTGCATATCTCTGTTAGTCCTCCACACAGGCGGTTTCTCTGGTTTCTTTTCCAGGGTGAACATTAACAATTCAAGGTCTTGCCCTTTGGCTTATCATCTGTGTCTCAGGTCTTTACAAAATGCTTAGCAGCAGTAGCTGCAGTCCTCTGGAGAGAAGGCCTGTACATCTTCCCCTGTCTGGACAACTGGCTCTTCAAAGCTCCATCCAGAGATCAGCTCATCCGGGCCCTGGAGAGGACCCTCCAGCTGTTTCACTCCCTGGACATCACTGTCAGTCTTCCCAAGTCTATCCTGATTCTGTCCCAGAGACTGCAGTATATAGGGGTGGTCCTGGACTCAGTGCAGGGCAGGGCCTTCCTGCCCCAAAACAGAGTGGAGTGCCTCATTTCCCAGGCTCATGAAGTCACCCAGAACTGTTATGTACCCACAAGGGTGTACTTGAAGCTATTAGGCCTCATGGCTGCAGCCATTGCCACAGTTCCCCTGGCCAGACTGCACGTGCGGGTGCTCCAGTGTACCCTCCAGGTGCAGTAGGACCAATGCATGTACAACCTGGAGCAGCCAGTGCTGGTCTCCTCTCCAGTCCACAAGGTGCTCCAGTGGTGGATGGACTTCCAGAACCTGTTGCAAGGGGTCCCATTCGTGGTCTCTTCTCCCCAGCAGATTCTCACTATGGATGCCTCCAGTTCGGGCTGGCGTGCACACCAGGGTCCTTTTCAGACTCCGGGGACATGGTCTCAAATCAAGACATATCTGCATATCAACGTCCTCGAGATGCGGGCAGTCCTGTATGCCATGCAAGCCTTTCAGAACCATCTCCTTCCGGGTCAATTGTTGATTCAGTCAGACAACCTCAGTGTTGTCTACTACATCAACAAATGGGGGGACACATACTTAACCCCTGTGCAGAGAGGCCATGGGAGTCTAGTACTGGGCACTGGACTTTGGCCAGGTCCTCTCAGTAGTCCACGTCCCAGGCATGCTGTACACTCTGGCAGACAGCCTCAGCCAGACTCCGTACAGAATGCATGAATGGGAACTTCTCTCAACCGTTGCAGAAGATCTGTCCAACAGATGGGGTCATCCAGAGTTGGACCTTTTTGTGTCTCCACTCAACATAAAACTGCCCAATTTCTGCTCGCTAGATCCAGGGCCTGGAGTTACCTGGTGAGATGTGTTGTCCCTCTCCTGGAGCAGGAGGTTCCTTCACGCCTTCCCTCCATTTTCCTCTCACTCAGAGGGTGCTAATCAAGCTGCAGATGGAGGGGGCCAGCATGATCCTGGTCACACCCTGCTGGCCACAGCAGATATGGTTTCCATTACTGCAACAGTTAGTGGAGAAATCTCTGGTTCCTCTGCCCCTTTGCAGGAATCTGTTGATGCAGGCTTAGGGGACTCTGGTCCATCCAAACCTCAAGTCTCTTTGTCTGCATACCTAACTCCTGAGGACATAGCCATCGCCTGGTTTGGAGTATCTCAGAGGGTGGCTGGTGTCCTTGTGGCAGCTCTAAAGTCCTCCACTAGAGCCACATATGCCATGAAGTGGAAGAGGTTTGCCATCTAGGCTGCCAGACATCATCTGGACCCTTTTACTTGTCTGGTGAGCCAGATTCTGGACTACCTTATATCACTGTCAGACTCAGGCATCCAGTACTCCTTCTGCAAGGTGCACCTTTCGGCTATTTCTGCCTTTCACGAGCCTGTGGGCGGTCGTACCATGGCTCAGTTAGATGTGTTCCATACCTTTCTCAGGGGCATCCTTCACCTGAAACCTTCTATCCATTTCCCTGTCCCAGCTTGGGATTTAAATTTTGTTTTGGAAAAATTGACCCTGCCTCCGTTTGAGCCTGCTGCGACTTGCGAGCTATGCTTTCTTTCCTGGAAAGCATTATTTTTGGTTGCTATTACTTCTGCTTACAGGATTTCCAAGCTTCAGGCTCTCTGGTGTGAGGAGCATTATTTGATTTTTCACAATTATTTGATTTGTGCACACATTCTAAGTTCCTTCCTAAAGTGGTTTCTGAGTTTGCCTCGAACCAATCTATCCACCTACCTGTTTGTTTCCCGGAGCGTGCCAATCCAGGGGAAGCACTGCTCCATACTTTAGATTTGAGCAGAATTCTGAAATACTATCTGCTCCAAACTAAGGATTATAGAAAAACAAAGCAGCTTTTTGTTTCTTTTGCCCCAGGAAGAGAGGGCATTCAGGTCTCCAAACAATGTTTGTCCAAATGGTTGGCCCATTGTATTGTGATCTGCTACAACAAACATGGCAAAGAGTTGCCAGTGGCGGTGAAAGCCCACTCCACTAGGGGCATGGCTACCTCTGTGGCCTGTTTCAAGGGTGTCTCGGACACTGACATTTGTGCTGCTGCCACCTAGAGTACCGTCCATACTTTCACCAAGCACTACAATCTGGACATTGCTTCTAGAGCCCAAGCAGGCTTCGGCCAGGCTGTCCTGCAGGGCCTCCTGTCTTAGGCTTTGATTAGCCTTCCTCCCAGACTGTTCAGTTGCACCTGTAACTGCTTGGGACCCATGCCTACAATGTGACCTGATGATTGAGATACCCCTGAAGAAGATAAAACAGTTATGTAAGAACTTACCATAGCAGTAGATCTTCAAGGGGATCTCAATCATCAGGTCTGCCTTCCCTCCCACCATCCCCCTTTTATGGGGCTCTTTCTCAGAACTGGCTGACTGGTGTATCCAGCCTTTTATTCTGGCCTGGGCACCTCTATCTCTCTCCTTGGCCTGCCATGGCATGGGTTTGCTCCCTTAGCCTCTGGGGGAAGGAACTGAGGAGGGAGCAGGGCTGCTCACATCTTTTTTAGGGTTGGTGTGGGTGGCCCCAGTGGTACTGCTGGGAAATCTTCCATCTGGATTCAATTCCTATGGTGTGACCTGATGATTGAGATCCCCTTGAAGATCTACTATTCCAGTAAGTTCTTATGTAACTGTTCTTTATATCTGCTGGTTAACTACCCAGACTTTGTGGCATAGGTCAAGCCAGGCCCCCTCCCCCCTCCCTCCCCGTCTCTTCCTTCTTACTCTTTCTCTTTTTCCTTTCTCTAAGCTGTCTGAGCATTCCAACAGCTTCACTAGAGCTTCCTTACAACACTGGAGACACTCTTTTACACTCCCTACCTACTCAGAACTGTGAACGTTTACCATGTCTGCAGCAACAGTTAGAGACTTGTCATAATGCTGCACAGGAATAGATATGTGTAACTGAAAGGGACACAAGATTACTTTGTTGTCATTTACGTGAATAATATGTGCTTTGTATTTCTAGAGATGTGGATATGTTGTTCTTACCCACACATTATGGCATGTCATTTCCCTTTAAATATCTTGCCGGAAGTCTTTAAGCTGGCTCCGCCCACTCAACTGGGTGGTATATCCCTCGGCTGCACCCCTTGATACCAGATCTTCCTTTCCGCTTGGAAGAATCAGGTTCCCTCCTTACTTCTCCTGCGCTGAGTAGGTCCTGGCAATTAAATCTTCTTTACCAAAACTTAAACTCGTTAAGAGTTTCTCCTCTTCAATCTTCAGTTGCAGTCGCGATGGAGAACAAGTCCTCACCCAGGTTCTGCCAGTGCCCCTGCAGGCAGATGTCTCGCACTGATCTGCAAGCCACGTGCGTCTATTGCCTGAGTCACAATCACGATACTCAGGCTTGCGATTTTTATCGCTTGTTCCAACTGGTTGTGTTAGACGATTGTCTCGCCCAAATACAACTCAGCCAACCGGAGAAATGGAATCCGCCAGTCAAATCTAAAGAGGCCCGTGGTGTGGTCTCCGCGGTTGTGGGGTCCACTACACAACTCGAGCAAATGAAGGCTTTCGAGGAGGAGGCGGCTCGGGCCACTGATCAGTCCTCTTCAACATCGATCTTTGTCCTGCTCAAACCGGGCTCCACCTTTACAGGCTCTTTCAAGGAGCTGCGCCAGTCTCTGCCGACCAAGAGGGAGGGCCCGTCGGCTTTGCACAGCTCTCGTTCCCGTAAAAAGGATTCCAAGGAGTCGAGAGAGGAGACGTCTCATCAACATTGTTCTTGGGGGATCGAGAGCAGTCTCGTTCCCAGGAATCTCCAGTTTCTTCTTTGATCGAAATTGTGGCCTCGGCCACTGGCTTCATGGTGCTCCCATCAGGCCAACCGGCTAAGATGCAGGATGACAACCCGGTCGAAATTATCAACCCTGTTGATCCGTTGTCACTAGATGAGGCCAACAATTCCTTGTTTAGGACTCCAGTCCTGACTGGACCTACCAAGGAGGAGACCCAGCCTGCTGGGAACCTCGTCATGGTTCTTGTCCCTAACCTGGAGGAGCCTCGGGTCTCCCTGGCTCCTTCTGAGTGCCCCCATCAGTCCCCCAATGGTCAAGGGCTACGTCTCGGTCATCTTTGACCAACAGGTCGAAGACAACTCACAAACGCCACTCTGGGTGTTCCAAAAAGCAGCACCGCCGTTATTCATCCTCGTCCTCCTCGGAAGAGGAGAGAAGAGGCTTCGGCGCAAGTTGCATCGATGCTACAAGGATCTTATGTGGCAACAGTTGGTGTTGGCTGGTCCGAAGTTGACCCCGGCTTCCACACCAGCCATCACATGGCTGTTGCCCTTTAGGCCGACATTGACTCCTCTGGCGTCAGCCGACACCATCCCTCCACCAGCAGAGCCAGTGAAGACCCTCCTGGTTCTGCTGAAACCGGCCTCTCTGTTGATTATGGTGGAGCTGCCACCTAAACAGCCTCCCTCTGGGGCTCCTGTCAAGGAGTCTCAGCCTGCTAAGGGCCTCCCTCACAAGCTGTCAGTCACTGCCACTCCCGACCGTCCATGGTGGCTCAAAGGTGACTCAGGTAGTTGGATGATCTATCCTGACTCCTCTTCTGTGCTCTTGTCCACTCTACGAGGTTTCACTTGAGGGTCTTTCAATGGAGGAAGGTCCCATGTCCTTCATGGGCATTCTCTGTCTCATCTCCAAATCCACGGGAATGCCTTTGCAGCCTGTCCAGAAACAGGCTTGATATTCCCTGACAGACATTCTGGATAAGGGGGATTCTCTGACAGAGGTCTTCCCAGTGGCCAAAGCCATTGTTGGTCCAGCCCTGGAGCTTTGGCAACACCCTGCCTCCTGCTCTGCGTCATTAGCCTGGATGGCCCACAAGTATGCGGTTCCCATCGGCTCCCTTTCAGGGTTCACGGAGCACCCCTCGGCTGAGGGCTTGGTGACCAACTCTGTGTTTCAGCACTCAGGCTATTCAGGAGATACTGATAGACCTCTGGAAAAAGAGTCCAAAGAATTGGACCACTCTGCCAGAAAAGTCTATGCTGCCTTTCAGCTTGGTCTCCGTCAGGTGAGCTCGGCTGTCATCATCATGGCACATTTCTCCCATGCTCTTCTGGGCTCTCTAGATGAGGTGCTTCCTCAACTCCCCATGGACCTTCAGACTACGGTCAAGCAGGTCTGGGGCCAGGGTTGGGCTGTGGCAAAACAGCAATTCCAGATGGCTCTGGACATTGGGGATTCCTGCGCCCGTTCGGTGGCGGCTGCAGTAGCCATGTGCCACAGGGCCTGGCTGAGGGTCTCGACCTTTACTGCAGACAGCCAGCACAAACTGGTGGATGTTCCCTTCCTGGGCACTGACTTGTTTGATCCAGAGGTTGATGGTCACCTTCAACACATAGAGAAGTCCAGTGCCACCTTGGACTCCATTGCTTCTGCCCAGAAGGAATCTCAGGGTTCCAAAAAGCAGAAACACAGGCCCTTTTGGCCTTCTGCCCCTGCGGCCAAGCAGGCCCAGTATCAATCTGGGCAGCAGCAGCAGGCTCAATCTTGGCACCCTTGGCCCAAGTCAGGGGCTTCAGCAGTGCATAAGTCCAGAGGGAAGGGCCCCGGAGGTCCCACAGCCGGATCCTCCTCCTCAAAGCCTGCACAGTGACAGGATGGGGGTGACTACCCCCATGCCCATCACACCCACTCTGGGTCCTCCCGTTGGGAGCCAGCTCTGCCACTTCTTTTCCACCTGGTCTGTTGTCACAACGGACAGGTGGGTCTTGGAAGTGGTTGGCCAGGGTCTGCCTCTGGAATTCGAGCAATACCCACCAAGCTGAGCCCGCACCCCATGGGAGGAGAAGGTATCCGTGGACACTCAGTCGGCTCTCCGACATGACATCACCCAGCTCCTCCGCAAGCAGGGAGTGGTCAGAGTTGTGGATCCCCCTGTCAACTCAGGGTTTGTTTCCAGGTACTTTCTGGTCCTGAAACAGACGGGGGGGTCTGGTGCCCCGTTCTAGATCTGCTGACCTGAACCAGTTTCTCAGGTCTCACACTTTCAGAATGCTAACTCTGTCTCAGAGCATTCCATCTCTCGAGTAGAACATGTGGTTTTGCTCTCTGGATCTGCAGGACGTGTTCTTCCACATTCTGATCCATCCATCACACCGAAAGTTCCTTCGCTTCAGAGCAGAGGGAACCCTCTATGAGTTTCAAGCCATGCTGTTCAGCCTGTCATCAGACCCCAGGGTCTTTACCAAATGCATTGCGGTGGTGGCGGCCCATCTTCTGCGTTGAGGAGTCAAAGTGTACCCCTATCTAGATGATTGGTATATAGCGGGTCCCTCCAGACTGGAGGTGGAGAGGTCCAGGGACCTGGCCCTCCAGACTTGCATTGACCTTGGCCTCCTGGTCAATGAAGCCAAGTCAGAACTCATGCCTTCGCAGGTGATCTACATCATCGGGGCAGAGCTCAACTCTTGCTGAGCCAGAGCCCGGCTCCCTGTGGACAGGGTGGAGGTTCTCTCCTGTTTGCCTGATCATTTCTGGTTGGGCACTTGTGCCCTGACCGGGACTTCCTGCGACTTCTGGGTTACATGGTGGCCTGCACCTCTGTGGTCTGATGGGCCCGGTGGCATATGCACCCCTTCAATGGGAGCTGGCCAGCCAGTGGACTCAGTGACTAGGTCATTTTGACCAGCTGGTCATTGTAACCCAGAAGATGTGGGACACTCTCCAATGGTGGACCATCCTAGTGCATCTGCAGGAAGGAATCCCATTTGTCCGCCCCAAGTCGATGGTCATCTTGATGGCGATGCCTCTCTCATGGGCTGGGGTGCCCATATGGGGGACCACAGAGTCCACGGGCTCTGGACCTCCGAGGAATCCCGATGCCACATCAACCTGCTGGCACTGACTGCATTCGCTCTACTCCTTCAGGGTCAAGTGGTTCAGGTTCAGACAGACAATACCACGACCATGTACTATCTCAACAAACAGGCTGGTACACACTCCTGGCCTCTCTGCAGGGAAACTCTCCACATCTGGACCCTTGTGAGCCGACTGGAGGCGGATCTCCTAGCCATTCATGTGGCAGGAGCCTCAAATCAGCTGGCGGATGCTCTCAGCTGTGTGGGTGAGGTGGTTCAGGAGTAGTCTCTCCATCCAAATGTAGTACACAGTTTGTTCACCAAGTGGGGCACCCCTCAGGTGGACCTGTTCGCCTCCAGGGGGAACGCAAAGCTGAGGCTGTTTTGTGCCCGTCCCCATCAGCAGGGCTCACTGCAGAGGGATGCCTTCTCGAGGCTGTCGACCCCAGGCCTCTTTTATGCCTTCCCTCCACTTCCCTTGGCCCACAAGGTACTCCTCAAGGTCAGGAGGGACAAGGCACAGGAGATCCTGGTGGCTCCAGACTGGCCCTACCAGTTTTGGTACCCCGATCTCCTCAGCGTAAGGCTGCCAAGGTATCTTCAAGCATGCCCGGACCTGCTGTCAGTCAGGGGAAGGTCCTCCACCCAGTCCTTCAGTCCTTGCATCTGAACTGGCCCAATGGTGCTGAGGGTTGAGGTGCTGGATGCCACACCTCATGCCCCGAGTTTGGGAGCGAGCTCAGGTGCCGGGAATCAGCAGGGGAGGGAGAGGATTGAGCACCCACTGGGCTGCTCTCCTCTCTCATGGGGAGGGCTGGGAGTTGTCTGGTGTTCCAGCAGCCCTTGGTGGAGATTGGGGGCGCTGCAGAACCCGGACTGCATGTCTAGCAGCGTGGCTGATGCCAGCTGGGTTGCCATGCACCATAGCGTCAGGGGTGCACCACACAAGGTGGGAGGGAGGAAGGGAGCGAGGAATCACTAAAAGGGGAAAAAAACCTCCAGCCCAGATAGGCGATAGCCCTGCAGTGTCCACCTACCACACATCCAACGCTGGACCTCTACCTCTGCCCCTTTGATCACCTGGCGGGGCTTTGGCCAGGGGGGCTCTGTAGGAGAGAGTAACAACTTTGAGGTAGGTGGAGGTCACAATGGGCGGTAGAGCGGGGGATGAGTCGAGGCCAGAGAGAGAGTTTTGGTGTCTGGAGGCAATAAATACAGTGGTAAAAAAAAAAAATCCCAGCATCTGACAGCCTGGTTTCTGAGCGGCTAGAGTTCCAGGCTTTGGGTCTCTCCGAAGATGTACTCACCATAGTTGAGGTATCTAGGAAGGAATTTACCAGGAAGTGCTATGACTCCAAGTGGAAGAGATTCTCCATTTGGTGTCGGGGCAAGGGGCTGGACCCTTTGTCCTGTCCAGTGGCTAGCATTCTCAACTACCTTTGGTCTCACTCCAAAGGGGGTCTTCAGTCAATGACCCTTAAGGTGCACCTGGCAGCCATCTCTGCTTACTGAGTGCAGGCCGGTCAGCAGACGGTGGCACAGGAAAAGGTGGTCTGGTGTTTCCTCAAAGGCCTCTACCATATTTCCCCTCCGGTGTGTGAACCACCACCACCATGGAATCTACTGCCGGTACTGGCAAAGCTCATGGGCAAGCCATTCGCATCGATGCACAGGTGTGAGATGTCGCATCTGTTGTGGAAGACCACCTTTCTGGTGGCTATCACATCAACCAAAAGGATTGGGGAGCTTCAGGCACGCTCTGTTGAGTCTCCTCATCTGGTCTTCCACAGGAACAAGGTTGTCTTGCACCCCAACCCGAAGTTCCTTCTGAAGGTTGTGTCGGAGTTCCACCTGAACCAGGTGATGACTCTACCGGTGTTCTACTCCAATTACACCTCGGATGCTGAATACAGGCTCCATACTTTGGACCTGAGACAAGCGCTTGCGTATTACAAGGTGCACACAGCTGAAGTTCAGGGAGAGGTTTGCCAGCTGTTTGTCACCTACACTGAAGCCGCATCTGGCAGACCTGCAGCCAAGCGGATGATTGGCAGATGGATTACATCAAGCATTGATCTCTTCTATAGGTTGGTGGGTAGGGAGCCTCCTGGAGGGCTATGGGCTTATTCCACCCATCACACCACTGCGCCAGCGGCTGCTTCTAGGGACGTTCCTATCCAGGAAATCTGCAGGGTTGCTACCTGTAAGTCAGCAAACACCTTCATTTCCCACTACCACATCAACCTAGTGTCACACCGAGATGCTGGTTTTAGGTCCTCAGTTCTCCAAGCTCTATTTCCGAAGTAGGGGTGTGTGTCTTGCCTCCTTCCTCCTGGAGAACTGCTAGGAGTCTGCCACAACGTGTGGATAAGAACAACATATCCACATCCCTAGAAACAGAGGTTACGCACCTGTAACAGTAGTTCTAGGAGTGGTATATGTTGTTCATCCACACGGACCCACCTAACTTTCCCGGCTTCAACGCACAACCACTGCTTCCAGCAGGCAAGATCTGGCCTCAAGGGGTGGAGCTGAGGGATATACCACCTGGGTGGGTGGGAGGAGCCAGCTTAAAGACTTCTGGCAAGATATTTAAAGGGGAAAGGACATGCCATAACGTGTGGATGAACAACATATACCACTCCTAGAACTACTGTTACAGATGAGTAACTTGTGTATGTATCCCCATACCATACCTATACCTGGCATATATTATTGAGCAAGCCTTTTTTGCAGAGCACCTGTGTACAGATTTATCACAATCACTGTATGAGACCTTGTGATTTACTATATGTGTTTTATAAAAACTTAATTAAAAAAAAAAAATTAAATAGTCACTTTGTAAAAAGTAATTCCATCTCTGTAGCTATGCTCCCTGAATTTGAAAGATGCTTACTACATATCCCAGTTAGAACAAGTCACAGAAAATACCCATGCTTCAGAGTAGGTTTAAGCCTGTATTGGAAGAGGTCAATGCCCTTCAGACAGACTTCACCCCAAGAGTGTTCACAGTGCCTGGGTGCAGCACTTTGAAGAAATGGCAGTGACAGTTTAGCCCCAATTGGATGAGTTAGTGGGTAAAATGGAGCAGGCCCTATCATAAAAGGAACAAGCTGTGCCCCCATTGACAAACGTGGGTCTTACCCCGAGAAATCAAACCTGGAACCCACATACAATCTGCATTTCCTCGGATCACACCATGCAAGAAAAGGCTTGTCTCCCGCATGAGATGATTCTGCATACTGGTCTCTGCTCAGGAATCCCCTGACTGCCCTAATTCCAGTGCAGAAGAAGCTTATCAACTCCCTCCAGTGGTCAAGTAAATATTTTGCCCTGCTTGGTTTAAAAAAAAAAGAAAGAGAAGTGTAGATTGTCTCCTTCATCTTTACTCTGGATAACCTTCTGTCATCACTGATCATTAGCCCAGTTTACCAAAACATGCTACAAACCTACCCCCCACTCACACTTTTATATGTCTAGCCAGATATGATGGGGGGGGGGTAAGAAGAGGAACTTGAAAAATGTACCCTTTGATAGGTCACACTGCATGGTGAGAAAAGAACAAATGACATGTCACCTCTAAAATTCATTTGCATTACAATATGACATTTGAAGTCACATTCACTTTTAAACTTGGTCATTGATCTTAGGTGGAGTGTCACAGATGCTGAAAGGTCAGAAGCTGGGATCACATTAAATACCAGCCAGCAAGTCCCTACTAAACTTGGCAAAACTAAAATGTCAGTTGGGTCAAGACAAATCTATCATTGGCTTCCTCCCATCTCTGTGGTGTTAGATGGAATATTCTGGCAGTAGCAGTGCCTGACTCCCAGGTAAATAACCCTGGGGCTCCACTTACCATTTGGGGAAAGCATACATGTCACCGCAGTAACCAGCTTAAGTACATACAACTTTGTATTACAGGGAACTGTGGCACAGCCGTCTCCTGGAGGGTGCTATGGGGGAGACGCCCCTGTGGATCCCAGGTTTGGGGGGGCACTCGTTCAGTAGCAATAGGAAAGCCACCTACCCCCTCAGAGAAGGAGCCATCCCCCTCTATAGCATGCCTCGTTGAAGACCCCCCCCCATAAATTGTTTGGCTGATATGCAGAGCCTCATGTTTGCAGTTTAATACTACTAGCTCCCTCTGTGTCCCACAAATCATTCTTGTGGCAACTGGATTGTCTATGTACAAAAAAAATAACCTAGAAATCACTTCATGTAGGTTGGCACAGTATGGTAATTCCATTGTCTTGAGTGCTGTTATAATTTTAGCTGTTACTCACTGGCTTGAAAGAATGCCTAAAACGAGTGTCTGACAGCAGACCTAGATATTGTATTTTATCATGTGTGCAATCGTTTAAAATCTGCCAAAGCTTTAGTTTGTGGTTTTGAAAGTTCTAATGCATGCAATCAGACTAGCGTGTCCAGGCTATATGAATTACCTTTCGTTTCCTACCAGCTGCTCTGTCGTTAAATAGGAAGAATTTCTGTAAAACGAAAAAAAATTAGAACTTTTTTCTCTTTTTTTGGGGGGGGGGAGGGGGTTGTTTCAAGGACTAGACGTCCCCCCGGAACAAATTGCTGCTGTGCCCAACAGTATGTTTATTGCCTTAGTTCCATTGCTTCATCCTAATGTAGAGAGAAGCTAATTTTCTTATTAGAAGTTTGTTTTCCTGTACGGAGTCCAAACCTTGGAGAAACCCCTCTGTACTGTATGGGACTCTAGTAGCTTGCACGTGAAAACTGTGTAACATCATTCACAGATGAGATTGCCCTCCAAAAAAACATAAGGCTTGCCTCCCATCATTCCAGGAATTCCCATGGGAGGAGGATTGTTATAGAATGATATCATCTTTGTATATTTATTCCTGCTATTCATACTACCATTGGGAATAGCGTGTCACTTCACGGAAGTAGAACTGATGCAATGTAAACCTCTTTGAGGATTTAATGGCTTCTTCATCTGTAACACCCCCACCCCCACCCCAGCTTGCTAGACATAGTTTGGCTGAGTGGCTCCAATTCATTGGATCTGCAGCTTTATGAGAGACAGAGAGAGAGAGAGAGAGAGAGAGATGGATGGAGATGGAGCCAGAATTGCAGGAATAACAGTATAGCAGCCATGATACCATTTTTGTAAAATGGGGGAATCCACTGCAGTCCAAGTACATACCTGATGTAAACCTTTTAGTAAAATAAATGTTTCACAAAAAATAATGTGCACAGTACAACCAGGAATCAATGTGTTTTCAAGTGAAATGTCCCTTTTGGGATTTAGACCCAATTCAGTTCATATTTTTTATCGATTTTCCCAAATGCTGTTCTTCATTACTTGGTTAATTTACATGGAAGCCAGATCCTTGTCCCTACACTTGATCTGCTCCCCATCAGACAGTTTTGGCCCTTTTAAGAGAGAGAGAGAGGAGAGGTGTGTGTGCATCTGTATGTCTCTCTCCCCCACCCCATTAACATAGACTTTAAGTCCTTAAGGAGAACTGCACTGAATCTAAAAGTAATTTTTCCCTGTAGAAGCTGCTTTTAAATACTGGTTCCAATTCCATTATTGTTGCATCTGCACGGACCTGTCAGCAACCACAGTGGATGTTTTTGATTTAAACGCTGGTGTTAAGTACCATTTTAGAACTGTGTGATGTAGTTTATGTCCTTTATAAAATGGCAAGAAAAAATCTAGCAATTTCATTGGGCGAGTAATGTCACCTGACTGAGCATTAAATCTCTATAAACGCACGGTCAGTTGCTGAATCTCATTTTTATAAAAACAAAACCTACTAATGCACACACGTCACCAATCATCTAAAAATTAAAGCAAATGTCCTCCGTTTTGAAATTTTTAGCCTTCACTACTAAATCTCGCTTCAGCAGGGCAGCCATAAGCTTCGTGCTACCTACCTTATGGAACGATCTACAAAAACCCCTCAAATTAAGCACTCTAATCGGTATAAATGCCTTCAAGATGCTTTATTTCCGTACAATCAGAGAAGTATGTAACTGCTTCACCCACTCAGACCCAGTACCGGTGTCTGCACTGGTATATAGCCACGCCTAGACCCAATTTTAAGTACTTGGCCCCCCAGCTTGCTCCTCACCAGCCTAATTGTTCTCTCTCTTATCCCCCTATCTTATCAACACTAGGCCCATCCATCCCCTTATTCTTCCTTTCCCAACCTTGGATAGGAGCTCACTACCCTGGGTTGTGACATCCTACCATGCCCCGTACTTTATAGCATTCAATCCCGAGGCTCACACATACTCCTTTTCTCCATCCACCTTCTCTACATCCCGTTTTACCAACTCCTCTCTGTGCACCGTGCCCTCCTATCCTTTCTTCCCCTACCTCCCTCCCTTCCCCCCACCTTCACTTCTACCTGGTGTATATTTTTATTCTTATTTTTTTTCTTCCGTTACTTCCTCCTGCAACCTTAGATAACCTGCTTTATCTTCCTATAGACACTTCTATGTATGTAAATACCGTGTAATCTGTACAATATCTGTATAATTCTATGTACATATGAACTTCTTTTTCTTCCTCTCTGTAATCAGTATTATCTGTATTGCCTTGTAAATACCTGTGTTGACCTGTATGTACAATTGTTCATGCTCCACCCAGGTCCATCTTGCAAATGAGCTTCTGCTCAACGATGAAAGCCTGGTTAAATAAAGGCTTGATTGATTGATTGACTACTACTATTTAAACCTATTACCATATAATCTGTTTGCCATTTAACAACAAAAAAGTACAATTGCTAACTTAGCACATATTTTAATGCTCTCCCCACCATTTCCATAACATACAACACTTCAGCACAGCTTAAAGTAAACTTTGTGGCCTCTGACTCAAAACCTACTGTTCCCCCTTGATCCCTCTCTAACAAAGATAGCAGCATTCAGGGCTCCGTGATAACCTTGGCTTCTTACAGTTGTTTTGTTTTTTCAGACTAACGTTTCTTACCTCTTTCCTCCTGCTGCCTGTGGTGTGTGAGGTAAGGTAAGAGACACCCACAGAACTCCGCTAAAAATTAGACCAAAACGGGGGGCGGGGGAGGGGAGGGGAGAGCACTCTATGTTTTCATGCAGCAATGGCTGTGAGTAAACCTGCTGCTCCCAAGCTCCCCAACTACATTTTTGTGCCTTTTAGCTGGAGAGACGCTCAGTGATGATCCCCATGCTGTTACTGTTCTGAGGGGCAGGCAGGGGCATGGAGCGACTCATCATGCAGCTGTAGCCAGCAAGACGCTGCCATCCCTAAACTGCTTATTCTTAAATGCAGCTAGCACTTCATCTTTTGAATCAGTGGATGAGTCCGAAACATGGCGGGTGGGCAGGCCAGTAGGGTAAAGCTAATCTAGCTCTTATCTCCCTCCTTATGACACTAGGATACTTATTCTCACTTCTCCCATGCACTTGGTTACAGTTGTTGTCTACCAGCTCTGGGCTGGTTGTATCCATCATATTTGAGTTCTTGGGCTGATATTTTTCCCTAGGCAATGATTGTTACTTTCAAGATAGCTTAGGTCTGTGCTGCTTTTCACAGTTAAATGTCTTGCTCTATACTGTATTATGTATTACTATGGTGTAACTGTAACACAGTTATTTCTCTGTCTTGTAACATTTCCATTTGCTAATGTAATAGTCTGTAATGTATTGTATTGTACTGTCATCATATGACTTCTGTTACCATGTCTGTAACCTCCCGGGTCGTGCCTGAAAATAGGCAATTTTATTGTTTAGTGCACCTAACCAGTAAACAAAAACTAAATAAAATAAATATCGGCCATGATAGAGCCGTTATTTCCTGCTATGTGAAATGGGACATGACAGCCTCATTCACACAAAAAAGAAAGTAGTTAAAATTAAAATTTATTTACAGAGCCTGTGGCTGCCATTGGTGCCGCAGAGCAGGACACAGACTTCTGGCAAGCTGGTATCTTTTCTTAAACTGCTCGATCTCGAGCACAGCGAGTGAGTGTGCATTAAGCACAAGGTGGAATCAGGAGAACAGAGCAAGCATGGTGGAGCCAGTACAGCCCACAATAGTGGCACAGTTAGTCAGTCTCCAGCACACCAAATTAAAAATAAGTTAACTAGTTTCCCTTACACTGCAGTATGTACACTAGGCTAAACAGCACAGCACTACCTCCTGGCCACATAGTGCAGAGTACTATTTTATTATGTTTTCTTTCTCACGAATCCTTTTTAGTAGTTATTTTAACACAAAAAAGGCACATTTTTTTAAAATAATTTTTTTATAACATTATAACCGCGTCATTTTATAAGTGTGATAAACCACTCCAGGATGTGCATTAAAGGCTTTTAATGCACTTCCCAGGGGAGTAAGGACAGTTGGCCTTTGGCCTTGTGCAAATGCTTTAATGCACACCCTTTCGTGGCTTATTATGTACCTCAGCCACAGAGTTCTGTATTAGAACATGGGTGCACTGAACTAAGAATGGAAGAACCGAGCAAGGGACATACACTACATCATACAGTTCTAAGATGATACTTACTGCATAACTTTGAAATGCCCACTCGGATAGTTAAAAAGCCTCTTGAGATGGAACAGTAACAGAATTTGGAACCAGTACATAAAAATGAGCTTCTACAGTGGAAAATGACTTACAGGTTCAGCGTAGTTCTCCTTTAAAGTGGTTAACCATCAAAAGGGTATTGGAATATCCATGCAGGCAAATTTGTGTTGAATTACAGGGTGAGTCAGAATCACGCAGTGGACAAAACAACATGTCTAGTTATAATGCATTCCCAACTTGACTGAAAATCTGAAGTTGTGCTTAAGTTTGCAAGTGGGTGCTGTGTCAGGGTGTTCGTAACATAGTTGTTAGAGTCAAAAGCTATGACTGGGCACGTTACATCCAGCAGACCTGGGTTTGATTCTCAGAACCCTTTTAGTGGTTAACTGATTTAAATTTTTATTTTTTTTGCCATGAATCGTGACCCTCCTGACTGTCACCCCTGCCCTGAAGTTTTAATAATAACCCCCCACCCCAGAGTTGGGTCGCTATGACTTCTTTGCCTTCCATTTGTGAAGCACAGTTTTTGATGTTGGCATTTTGCCTGCACGCTTAATGACCACGGTGACTTTGTTTTTGTGGAATTGTGGTAGAACCCTTTAAAGTACAGATTGATAAACATTGTATTGACACCTGGGGCCAGATATTCAAAACATTGCCTGGTGGACAAAGTAATTGTGCCCAGTTTGCCCAGCGTTTGCGCCCATGCGCAATATTCCAAGGGGGCTTTGTGTGTGCTAACAGTTTTTTTTTTTAAATATCTTCTTTATTTAGGTTTTACAACATGTATACAGACATGTCATCCAGATCCAAGTAGCAAATTTCATTTATACAGTCTCAGCTTGGTTACAAAGAACTATTGCTCTATAGGGGAGGAAGGTACATACAAGTCTGGTTTTATTTATAGAGGCTAGGCAACTACAAACATTATTCGACCTGGGTGTAAGGCAAAGAAAAAGGAAGATTCTCCAGGACCCAGAGTCCAACTAGGTTGCACCTGAGAGAAAAAGTCCAGACGTGGTTCAAATTGCACCATGTGTTATGCATCAGGCCTGTCTTTAGTGTTGCTGCAACATTTCTTAATGAATATGTTGTTATTCTTCAATTCCCTTTTTAGGGTACAATCTCAAACGATAAAATCGAGTGCTTTTGGTTAAAGTACCACTTAAGTGACTCTCTTCAGATACTCCCAGGATAATTCCTCAGCAGACTTTGCTCAGCTCCATATGTTTTTTTTCTTTTTTCCTTTTTCCTCCCCCCACCGGATAGATGGTAGCCTGGGAAGGGGGAAGGGGAGAGGTTGCACCATAGGTCTTCCCCATGCCGTTGCAGGGGGAAGTTCGGTAGATGTATGATCCCCTTCTCTAGGGAGAGAACGTAGGGTCTTTCAGCATGTAGTATATTTGCCATCTGGCCCATCTGGTAGTAAACTTTTCTTCTTGGTTGCTTAGACTGTGCGTTATTTTTTCCATTGTATAAATTTGTCTTGTGATTTTCCACCAGTCCTGAATCGTGGGGACTTTAGGGGTCAACCATGATTTCATAATAGCTTTCTTAGCTGCAGATAGAAGTAGGAGGAGTAAATATCTGGTATTTGGGCCTCGTAGAGTTTTAGGGAAAACAAAAAATAAAAACCCCTCCAATGTCAAGTGGAGTTGTGGATCTAATATTTCTTGCAGGTGAGCCTGCAGGAGTGCAAAAAAGGCCTCAGGAGTGGGCAGTCCCACATAATGTGGGTATGGATTGCCTTGAGTTCCCCGCACAAATGCCAGCATGCAGCTGAGTGGGTTGACGTGAAGTGACTGGTAATTGCAGGGGTTCTGAAGTACCGAGCCAAGTTTTTCCACGCAAACTCGCGCCACTGGTGGAGCTAGTCACTCTGGCAGAGTAACCCCAAGCTTGGTGCCAGTCTTCGGGTGTTATCTGAAAGCCTGATTCCTGAATCCATTGCATACGGATGTTATCAATATGGGGATAACTCTGTACGTTCAGAGCTTGAGAGTATAGCAATATCAGATGGCTCTGTTTCAAGGTTTTGTTAAGGGTGACTGGGCTTTGAATTAAAGGTGGGCGTTGCTCGTGTTCCCAGACTATCCGTGGAAGGCTATCTACATAATGTCAGAGTTGCACATAGCGATAGAAATCCCGGTGTGGCAGATTGTATTTCCTTTGGATCTCTGCGTACAACTACAGCGTACCTTGGGACATTATCTGCCCCAGGTACTTCAGGCCATGCTTTTCCCACTGCTGAAAGCTGCTATCTAAGCTGTTTGGGGGGAAATTGCTCATGCTAGCGATTGGGCATAAAAGTGGTAGGAAGGGTGTCAACCGATGCGTTTTTTTGATGTTCTGCCAGCCACAGAATGAAGCCGTAAGCCAAGGGTTTATATGTTGAAATGGTGCCCTGTTATCCTCTTGTTGCTATAAGACCCAGTAGTAAGTATGGTCATCCATCAGAGCTCGCTCTATGTCCAACCAGTGCGGGTTGGATGTTCTGATTTTCCGGGACATTAAATGCATCAGTATTGCCGCTTGTTGGTAGTGTCTTAGGTCTGGGAGTGCCAGTCCTCCTTCTTGATGGGAGAGAGTGAGGATCTTTAAGCGCACGCGGGGTTTTTGGTTGGCCCAAATGAACTTCGTGATGAGGCAATTCAGTTCTCGAAAAGTCTTCAGTGAGAGATGTATAGGGATATTTTGAAATAAGTACAGAGCTCTCGGGAGGGTTATCATTCTGACTAAGTCAATCCTCTGTACAAGGCCCTGGGGGAGTGGTGCCCACGAATTTAGGTCAGATTTCAACTGCGAGATGAAAGGGGTATAGTTATACTTGTAGTATTCTGTAGAAATTTGGGGGCTGTATACTCCTAGATATTTAAGTTTTTGTAAATTCCACCTGCCTGGGATACTGCCTTGTAAATTTGGCGAGGGGGAGTAGTAAAAGGTAAGCAGCTCCGTTTTGATGAAATTCAACTTATATCCTGAGACCAAACCAAAGGAGTCCAGGATCTGTTTAACTGTGGAAAGGGATTGTTCAGGGTTCCGAAGGTACAGAAGGATGTCATCCACATAAAGGGTGACTCGGTGCTCACTCCCACCTATCTCCACTCCCTCTATTCCTTGGGCTTCCCTGATCCATTCTGCCAGAGGCTCGATGAATGTTGCAAACAACAGAGGGGAGAAAGGGCATCCCTGCCTCGTTCCCATTGTGTAGAGGAAAGTAGTTGGAGTGATTCCCATTCACTTTTACACAGGCTTGGGGGGCAGACGCTAACAGGGTTAATGCATGCAAAAAAAAAAATTATCTGTGGTGGGCAATGGGAGAGGTGGGGACAGGAATACTGGCACAGTGCAATATTCGGCACATTTGCACTGCACACAAAGATTACTGCAGGCCACTTTGTGTAGCACAAATACTGCTGAGAAGAAGAAGACAGAATTGCTCTGGGCAACCCTAGTGGCTAGTGGAGGCTCTGCAGCCAGTAACTGTGTTGTTGGTTAGGGGAGCACACTTGCTCCCTGGTGTCTAGTAGTCCCCCCCCAACTTCTGATCACAGTCCTGTGAAATGAAAGACTTGTCCAGTGGTCCCCCCACACCCTCCAGTCGTCATCCCATATAAGTGTTAAACATTCCCTGGTGTCCAGTGGTCCTCCCACCCTCCAATCCCCAGCCCCGTTCCATTAAATATAATTCTAACCCCAGGTATTCTTCAGTATGATTAACTCTAGCAGTCAGCCTCCTGAGTTGAACTGCCCCGGAGACGAATGGAACATACGCAGGTGATGGAACATCTGTTGGCTCATGCCACCATTCAAACTGCTTCCCTTACCAACTGCTGCATTCTATAACGCTCGGATTTCATTCTTCGCCTGCCTAATTAGACGCCTCAGAGACCGCTCCTCAGCATGACTGAGAAAATCTTTCTTTCTGTCGCAAAGAAGTATGCTTTTTATTTCTGTTTATTACTGCTGCCTTTACTTAGTTTTTATAGTTAGCCCTAGTTTTTATTGTTTTTAATTGTATTTTTACCTCAGTGGTTCCTCATCAGTTCTCTGCAACTGTCAAGGAACCGGCTATCGGGGCTTATTCTGTTAAGTTTTTTATTTTAAAATACATTTAAAACTTAAGTTGGGATCCTCCATGGATTGATTGCGGTTTTTGTCTTATTTTAGACAGATTTGCAGTTTTTCCTCGGTTCAGGAACCGACCACTTTATCCTGTGAACCGCTTACTTGGGTTTTCATCTGTCTTAACCTCGATGGGAAACCGAACGTAAGCTTATTATTCTTTGATTTTTTTTATAGAGAAATACTCTGGGTATGTCCGATAAGTTACAGAAAAAGACGGAGCCTACTGGATTTAAAAACTGTACCAAGTGTGGAGAGGTCTTTGCCAAGGCTGATGAACATGATTTGTGTTTATTTATTGACTTGGGTTTTCATACTTTCAGGCCGACTGTGAGGTCTGTAAAACTTTTCCTGAACAAACAGTGGAAAAACGCCATAAGTGTTTTCAAGACAGGATAGCCTCTCCCATCGGATCCTAGCGATCCTGCTACTGATAAGATTAAAGAAAAGGCAAAGGATGTTAAATCTACTGCCCCTGGAAAAGGCAAGACATCAAAGCCTAAAAGGCCTGGGGAACCAGTGAAAGATCCAGTTCCAGCTAAGAAAAAAAGAAAAGAAAAAGCATACTGAATCTCCGTCCAGAAAGGCAACAGAGCTCTCGGTTCCAAAAGCAACTGTATCATTGTCAGAGGCAGTGGCTCAGGCCCTACAAATATTACAAGCCCTCCAAGCTGCTACCAATCAAGGGCACTTGCCAGTTCAACCACAACCAGTATTAGTCAGTCCTACGGTTCATAGACCATTTCCAATGGTACAAGACTCCACATACGAAGAGTATAATGAGGAAGAGGATGAAAATGATCTGGTGGAACCAGAGATTTCTCCTGAGCAGGACTTTGAATCCCCTCCAAGGCTCCCAGAGGATTTTTCTTCTCATTTCATATTTGTGAAACAAATGGTAGATGCCCTTGAGCTCACCACACGTGAGTCTGTGGAGGATGAGGAGGAGGCAGAGTGCATGGAAATGATGGGGTTAATACCTACCAAGAAGTTATTACTCCCCATTAATACATTTTTGAACAAGCATGCCCTAAAAGTCCTGCAGACTCCAAATTCAGTACCCCCAGTGAACAAGAAAGCTGATAGGAAGTATCAGCTCGAACCATCAGGGGCGGAATTCCCTTTTTCCCTACCCTGATCCAGAGGGGGGTGGTACAAGCAGCAGCTTGTGATAGGGTCAAGGTGCCCATAGCAACCCATCCTCCTGACAAGGATTCCAGGAAGATGGATAGCAAAGCCAAGAAAGGCTATTTAGCAGCTTCCCTGAGCATTAGATAGGCCAATTATATAGCTTATACTGCCCAGTATCAGAAATCCCTATGAAGCTTTGTCATGGCTATGGCAGACAAAGCACAACCTTGTTTGGCAGCTGATTTGGTAGAAACAGCCAGATGTGGCTTAGAAGCCTCAAAATACCAGTTCCACATGGCAGTAGATGCCAATAACAGTGCAGCCAGGTGGATGGCAGTAGCATTCGCTTTGAGAAGGTTTGCATGGCTCAGAACCACAAACCTGATACAGAACATTCAGGCTAAAGCCATGGATTTCCCAGTAGAGAACAGCTCCTTGTTTGGGGACAAAACATACAAACATACAAAATGCCAGCAGAAACAGGCCACGTGGTCTATCGAATCTGCTCAGTTGTGCAGCTAGCTCCTCATCCTGCAGCTGCCCCACCCTCCCTCCCTTCCTACAGTTATTTGCCCCTCACTCTGTCCCATTACCTTCTTGAAGCAGTCCACCATCCTGCAGGACACCACCTCCTCAGGTAGAGTGTTCAACTTGTCTACCACCCTCTCCGTGAAATAATGTCTCCTGATTTCCCCTCCTGAATTTCCCCCCTCCAACCTCAGTAGGTGCCTTCTAGTATCCCTCCCACTTCTGATCCCGAATATCTCCCCTGTATTCACCTTGTTCATCCTCCTCAGATACTTAAAGGTCTCTCGATCATGTCTCCCCTATCCCTCCTCTCCTCCCAGGAATACATGTTAAGCCTGCTCAGTCTTTCTTCATAGGATTTCTCCTCCAAACCCTGGATCATCTTAGTCGCTCTGCGTTGCACCCCCTCCAACAGTCTGATGTCCTTCTTCAGGAATGGGCGCCAGTACTGCATGCAATATTCCAGGTGTGGCCTGACCAATGCTCTGTACAAGGGAAGGATCACCTCACTACTTCTAGCGGAGATCCCCCTCGCTATACAGCCCAGCATCTTGTTGGCTTTCCCTGCTGCCTTCCTGTACTGCACCAAGTTGTTCATATTCCCTCTTACAATTACCCCAGGTCCTTTTCCTCCTCTGTGCTCCCCAATGATACCCCTACCAGCTGATAGCTCCTCCTCTGGTTCTTAGCTCTAAAGTACAGTACCTTGCATGTCTTGGCATTGAACCCCAACTACCATGTTTCTGACCACTCCTGTAGCTTAGTCAGGTCTCCCTGCAGTACCCTCCACCCCTTGATGTCATCCACTACAGCTCCCATCTTGGTATCACCTGCGAACAGACTGATCTTACTCTGAGTCCCATGTGAAATATCTGCTATGAATATCTCAAACAGCACTGGTCCCAGTACCGATCCCTGTGGTACCCCGCCTGTTACCACTCTTGGCAATGAGAGTTTCCCATCCATCCACCACCACCCTTTGCTGCCTGCCCCTCAGCCAGTTAGTGATCCAATTGCCCATCTTAGCACCCATCCCTACATCCCCCAGCTTCCCCCCACCCTCCCATGTGGCACAGAATCGAAGGCCTTGCTGAAGTCCAAGTACAGAACATCCACTGCGTGGCCCTTGTCCAGTTCCCTGGTCACCCAATCATAGTACTTAATCAGGTTTGTCTGATAGGACCTGCCTGAGACAAACCCATGTTGTTGTCTGTCCTGGAGACCATTGTCCTCTAAAAATGTCACCATTCTCTCTTTGAGGATTGTCTCCATGAGTTTCCCCACAACTGACGTGAGGCTCACCGGTCCGTAGTTACCTGGAGCATCCTTTGGGCCCCCTTTGTGAATGGGTACCACATGGGCCAATCTCCAGTCCTGTGGTATGCATCCTGTGTTCAGAGAGGTATTGAACAGGTCAGCCAGTGGTCCTGCCAGTTCCTTGGGTACCCTAGGGTGAATGCCATCAGGCCCCGGTGCCTTGTCCACCTTCAGTGACCTCAGTCCTTCCAGTACCCTGCCCTCCATAATTTCCTCATTTATCACCCCCCTTCCCTGCCCACTCCACCCCTTCCCTGCGGTACCTGTCCCCCCCCCACTGTGAATACAGAGCAGAAATACTCATTTAGTGCCTCTGCCTGCTCCTCCACCTTCTCTACCCACCCCTCGTCCTTCTTAATTCTCACTATCCAGTCCCTGTTCTTCCTTCTCTCCCCAATGTATCCAAAGAAGTCCTTCTCCCTGTCCTTAATGCCCTGTGCCAGCCTCAGCTCCCTGGATGCCTTGGCAACTCTGACTAGTCTTGTAACCTCCCTGGACTTCTTTCTGTACTCCTCCCTGTCTTCCCCCCTCCCTGCTCTCTTGAATCTCTGAAAAGCTATTCTCTTGGATCTCAACCCCTGCATTACCTTCTTGGTCAGCCAACTGGGCTTCTTAGCCCTTCCCTTCTTACTCTGTGCCCCAGTACATGTCCCAGTAGCCTCTACCAGCCCTGCTTTAATGATACCCCATTTTTGATTGCTATTCATGGTTGATTGGATCCCCCCCCCCCAGATGGTTTATCAGAATTCCCTCCATCTTGTTGAAGTCTTCTCCCCTAAAATCAATCACCCTGGTACCTGAACCTCCCATTTGCTTCCCCATACTGAGTGTGAACCACACTGAGTGGTGATCACTCCCAGCTAGAGGGTCCTCCACCTCCCGGTCCCTTACAGCTTCCCTGTTTGATAGTACAAGGTCCAGAGTCCTTCCCAACCTAGTTGGCTCTCACACCAGCTGCACCAGGAAGCTATCCTGAAATGCTCCCAGTAAAACCTGCCCCCTAGCACTTGTGGTGCTTGGCGTGCTCCAGTCCATCCCAGGCAGCTTGAAGTCCCCGTCAACCACTGTGTTCCCCTTCCTGCAAACCCTCCTAATCTGTTCTGCCAACTCCCTGTCCAGCTCCTCTCCTTGAGTTGCTGCTCTGTACACCACCCCTGTCCTCAGTACCCTGCCCTTTGGATCCTGAAACTGCATCCACAGGACCTCTGTCCCGCCTTCCTCCCCCTCTTCCCTTAGGCATCTTATACCTTCCCTTACATAGATTGCCACCCCACCCCCACCCCCACCTTTCCTGTTTTCCCTGTCCTTTCTGAACAACCTGTATCCAGGGATCATCATATCCCAGTCCTGGTATTGGGTGGCCCATGTTTCTGTTATGGTTGCAATGTCCACCTGCCCCACTGCCAAAAGAGTCTGTAACTCTGCTGTTTTGTTTCCCAGGCTCCTTGCATTTAGTGACACTACCCTCCACCCTGCTCCTTTGTCTTCCCACCCCGATTTACCCCCCCTTTTGCTCCTACCCTGATACCCTCCCCTGTTGCTTGGGGGTAGGCTTGTCTGGCTCCCCCCTCTGGAAACCCTGCCCACCAGCTGACCACTTGCCACCCCCCTTTTTTAGTTCAAAGCTACCCTTGTTGCTATGTACCCCTCTATCCCCTGCTTCAATACTCCCTTCCACTCCCCGCTCAACAGAGGCATACATGAAAAAGGTGGATGAATACAAGACCACCTACAAGAGCAATTTGGCAAAAGGAAAGGCCTCAACCTCCTATAGGCCACAGGGAAGGGGAGGTAGGGGTTATGGCAGACCATTTTTCCAAGTCCATGTTTACCCTGCTTACCAGCAGACAATGGGCTACTTCAGGGGTAGGGATTGAAGGGGTTCCAGATGGGGGGGGGGACCAGGCCCCACAGGCTGCAGCCCAGGTCAAGCAGAACCCCTGATGTGTCAGTCAGGGTTGCCTCCTTAATGCCAGTTGGGGGCAGGCTGACTCACTACTTCCAGGCTTGGAAAACCATTATCACAGACAAGTGGGTGCTGGAGGTGGTGAGTCAAAGCCTAGCCCTCAGCTTCAAAGCTTTCCCCAGACTAGAGCAAGGTTTTTCAAACCTTCATCCCCCACAGAAAAGACACTCTTGGAAAAGGAAGTGTCAAACCTGTTGCTGGCAAAGGCAGTGGAACCAGTTCCCCTCACCCAAAGGGGGAAAGGATTTTACTCCAGATACTTCCTAGCCTCAAAGAAAAATGGGGAGTGGAGACCCATTTTAGACCTAAGAGCTCTAAACAAGCACTTAGCAAAGCCAAAATTCCAAATGGTAGCTTTGGCAATGATTCTTCCCACACTTCAGCAAGGAGACTGGCTGGCATCACTAGATCTAAAAGATGCCTATTTCCATATTCCCATCAGGGAATCACACAGAAAGTACCTCAGGTTCAGATTACCTTCAGGACATTATCAGTTCTCAGCCCTGCCATTCGGTCTGACCTCAGCTCCCAGGGCCTTCAAAAAGTGCTTGGCAGTAGTGGTGGCACACCTGAGAAGGCAGGGCATCATGGTGTTTCCCTACTTGGATGACTGGCTGGTCATAGGCAAGTCACCACGGCAGGTGAAGGAGGCTCTCAGGTCCACTCAGGATACATTGGAGTCTCTAGGGTTCTTGATCAGTGTCAAAAAATCAGTATTCCAACCTGACCAGCTACTAAACTTCATAGGGGCAGAACTGGATACTTTGCAAGGGAGGGCATTCCTCCTTCAAAACAAGGTAGACAACATCCTGCAGCTGGCAAGATCTTTCAGTCTCAACAGACCAAACACAGCAAGGCACTTCCTGGGGCACATGGCCGCCGCAGCAGGAACAGTGCAAAGCTGCAGATTCCAAATGAGAGACATTCAGTTTCATCTCATAGCACATTGGTGTCAAAGGAGAGACTCTCTTCAAAGCTGATACTAGTTCCATGGACACTGTTACAGGCCCTGCACTGGTGGCAAGACAGAACCAACCTCAGGGGAGGGGTCCCATTCCAAAAGGAATCCCCTACTTTGGTACTCACAACAGATGCCTCCCTCCTAGGGTGGGGGGCACTTCTAGAAGAGCATACAGTGCACGGTACATGGTCCCCTGCAGAGTCATTCCTGCATATAAATCTTCTAGAGCTCAGGGCAGTTCTCCTTGCACTGTAATCCT
Organism: Neoceratodus forsteri; assembly: GCA_016271365.2. Taxonomy (NCBI): domain Eukaryota; kingdom Metazoa; phylum Chordata; order Ceratodontiformes; family Ceratodontidae; genus Neoceratodus; species Neoceratodus forsteri. Next base: position 159,903,989 of record JADMNL010000030.1, on the reverse strand, counting down.
TTGCATCCCTTTTTTTTTTAGTTGTTTAATCAGGAGTAGCACACTAAGCTGAAAGCTTTTTTACAAGTGCGACCTGGGAGCACAGGGAAGTTAAGTGACTTGCTCAGGGTCACACAGTATGTAAGTGGAAGCTGTGAGATTCAAACCCAGGTCTGGTCTGCTGGATGTCACCAGATTTACAGCTCAGAGCCTTAAACCACTGCGCTATACTGCCTCCCTATGTCCCCCTGGTAAGGGACAAAGTGGTACAGGTCAGGACGGACAATATAACCACAATGTACTACATTAACAAGCAGGGAGGGACAAGATCTGACCTGCTCTGCACAGAAGCAATGAAAATTTGGAGTCTGGCATACTCCTTATAGGTGTCACTATTGGTCATCCATCTTCCAGGGAAGGACAACACTCTGGCAGATGCACTCAGCAGAATCAACCAAAACCACCATGAATGGTCTCTAAATAGACAGGTATTGGAAGTGGTGTTCCAAAGGTAGGGTACCCCAGAGATGGATTTATTCACCTCACAGGCGAACCATCAACTCCCTCTATTCTGCTGCAGGCCTCCAGCAAGGGGCACAGTGCCCATGGGTGCCTTAGTGTTGGACTGGTCAGGGAGAAACCTATACATCTTCACTCCATTTCCTCTGTTTCTCAGGGTCTTGATCAAGCTCAGGTCTCAACCAGTTACCATGATCCTGGTAGCCCCGGACTGGCAACCATGGTATTCACTACTGCTCTCCCTGTCAGTGGCCCAGCCCACACACCTCCCCCAGAGGCACAATCTTTTGACCTTCTCTCAGGGCAGGATCCTGTATCCGAACCTCAGGTCTCTCAGACTCAAGGCGTGGCTGTTGAAGACCTAGAGTGTGCAGATTTACACCTTTCTGAAGGTGTACTCAAGGTTCTTAGGGGTTGTAGGGAACTATCAACCAAGAAAACCTGTGCCTCCAAATGGAAGAGATTTTCTGTGTGGTATAACACTAGTGGGATATTACCTTCCCAGGCAGGACTACCAGTCCTGTTGGACTATCTCACCCTTCTGCACTCAGTGGGACTACAGCCCACTACCCTTAAGGTCCATCTAACATCAGTCTCGGCCTATCTCTTGGCCGGAAAGGGTGCTTCTCTGGCTACTAACCCTATTTTCAAGAAATTCTTTAAGGGGTTAGCTTACCTGTATCCTCCCCATAAGGAACCAGTGCCTTTCTGGGACCTCAGTGTTTGCATTGCTAAGCTAATGGAGCCCCCATTTGAGCCCATGGCTACAGCACATTTAAGAGAGCCATATTCCTGGTGGTTATCACTTCAACCAGGAGGATAACGAGTTACAAGCCCTGTGCATTGAGCAGAACTATATCTCCTTCCACAGGAACAAAGTGGTGCTTACGACTAACAGGAAAGTCCTTCCAAAGGTAGTCTCTGACTTCCAGCTGAATCAGTCTATCACCTTACCAGTCTTCTTTACTGAATACTCTAGTTCATGGGAACGCAGGCTGCATAGCCTGGATGTCAAGAGGGCTCTCAACTACTATCTTGACCACGCTAAGGCCCATAGGCAGGACAAGTAACAGCTAATCTTCTTCGGGGATATCTCAGCCATTAGGTTACACTGTAGGAATCTTTGCCATCAGTGAAGGGGAATCCACACGGAAGATTTTCAGCAGTACAACTGGGGATGCACACGCCGTCGATGTCCGCCAATGTCAGCAACCCTATAAAAGCACGGGCAGCCCCACTCCCTCCTCAGTTCTTTCCTGCCATTGACTTGCAAGCACAGTCTCCGCAGAAGAGCCATCGCAGTGTTTTATGCCTTTTTCGGCCTATGGCTGTTTTTTCTTCATTTTCTCCACTAAATATCTTCTAGAGATTTTTTTCCTTTTTTGTTTATGTCAAGAGTTAATCTGCCCTCTTCTTCTCTTTTCTGGTACTGCCGCTGCGGGAAGAAGATTGCCTCTACGGATGAACACTCCATTTGTGTCTGCTGTCTTGGGCCAAACCACGAAGTCTCTGACTGTGAACTCTGCCAGAAATTCAACCAAACAACCCTCAGGTGATGCAAGTAGGCTCTCAAAAAATTCCTGATGGAGCAGCAGGTAGACAGCTCTGGGCAGGGGTCCTCCGGGGCCCTGGCTGCTCAGTCACCAACTGGATCTATGAGCCTCCAAGGCCCGAGACAAGTTCTCAGGAAAAAGTCACAAGAAAAAAACCGGATCATGACCACCCCCCCTGGTGGCCATCCTGTTCCCAGTCAACCTCTCCTTTGGGGGGGCTGTTTGTCAATGGCAGTTGCCCTGACGAAGAGACTGGCTATCAGGTCTCTATTCCTACCAGACCTATAACGACTGCTTCGTCACCCGGTTCCCAGGGTGCCTGTTGGACCCTTCTCTGTCGACAATGGGCTCATCAACAGCCACCACATTGATGTCTGCCTCTTCCTCTCCAAGGGTTGTGGGCTTGTCAGGCTCTCAGGTTGGCGAGTTACCAGCGTCTGTGCCGTCGAACTCCCCTCTGTCGACGATGATGACCATAGACCTGAACAAGGTCTTGGTTAAGTTCATCAGTGTTCTAGTCCAGCAATTTGGTGCCTTCAGTAGGCTGTCATCGCCGGCACCATCGTCGATACTCATTCGTTGCCCAAGGGAACCTCCCCATGGGACACCAACTGCTGCTGTGATGCCAGACCCAGATGAGCAGGTCGACATCAAGGAGGAGTACCATCCTGACCTCATCCTCCCCGATGACATACAGGATGAAGAGGAGGAGGAGGAAATCCTCCTTTCGGATAAGTCCACTGCCTCTTCAGTTAGTGAGGACTCAGTTAAGCATACTCCAAGGTCTCCCCCTGAAGGTGCAACTTTCTATAATATCATGAAACAGCTGTCTGCCACTGTTGGCTTCCAGACTGAGGAGGAGGATGTCTCCAGGAAGGACCTGGCTGACTACTTGGAGATCCCTGATTCTCCACCTAAAATTATCCCTCCTATGCTGCTAGCCCTGAAAAATGCCACTACGGCAGCCTGGCACAGGCCAGACATGGTGCCAGCTATGCCACGCAGGGCAGACAGATTGTATAATGCCCCCAGGGCCTTCCTTACTTTGCATCCCAGGCTGAAACTGACTCAGTTGTCATTAAGGCAGCTCATGTTAGATCTAAGGTGCCCAAGTACCTTAGCTCCCTTCCCCCAGACAAGGAATCCCGCAGGATTGACCGCGGGGGTAAGAGGGTTTGTGCCCTCTACCTTGGGTCTGAGGATAGTAAATCTATCATATTACTGAGAGGGCCTTCCTGCAGGTATTCACATATAGGACTTAGCCAACAGGCGTCAGGACCCACTTGAAAAATTTCTAGCTATCAGTCTCTGGCGGGGAACCACCCCCACATCAGGTGACCGGCATCATACAACGTCGGTATAAAGGTGCGGTCCCCAATGCCCACCTTCCAGTTCTTTCCCACCGTCGGCTTGTGAAAGTTCCTCGAGGTAGAACAGTGCTCGACAGTCATTCGTTGGTCTTCAAGTTTTCAAACTTTTCCACCTAATTTCTCTATTTTTCGACTTTCCTCTAAAGAATTACTGTGTATGTCATCCCCGATGCCCTCCGAATCGCATAAATACAAGTGCGACTCGTGTGGTTCCCAACTTCCACACAAGGATGGCCACTCCGTGTGCCTCTTCTGTCTGGGCCCAGACCACCACATGGAGAAATGTCAGCACTGCCAGAAGCTCAACTCTGCTACCCACAAGAGAAGGCAGCAGTCCCTGGAAGCACATATCCTCAAGAAGAAAATGGCCTCCATGGAAAAAGAGTTATAAAGCTTAGGCAGGCGTCTACTTCCCCTGAAGGTCATAAGAAAAAGCGTAACAAGGAGAAGCACTGGGAGTGGGAATCGGCTTCCACAGCAGCTGCGACTTCAGCTGAAGTCGCGCTCTCAAGGTAACATCCTCCCGGGGATCGCCCACGACGGCCGTCTTGGTGGTTACCAAGAAGGCGTCTCCTCCTGCCCGCTTATGCTCGGCCTTCGGGAGCCTCCGGGCAAAGGAGGCCTCCACTCCCGTTAAGGCCGCTCTTCCCTCGCAGCCTTCCAATCAGAGCGGATCCGTTAAGTCGGACATCGGTTCCACTGACGCACACCCCGGACAAGGCTGCTAAGCCACTTACCTCTTTGGGTGAGCGCCCAGCCAAAACCCCTTCTGACAAGGCCGCCTCTCCTTCGTGATCTTCCTCGGGTAGGGAGTCTAATAAGTCAGACGCCGGCTCCTCTGACGTCAGCCCGGACACTGCCGATAAGTCGGACGCCAGTTCCACCGACGTCTGCCCGGCCAAGAAGCCTGTGCCAGACCCTATTGATCAGTCTGACACCCCAGGCTCTCCACAACATCTCACCATGTTGCCCGCTGAGGTCCCTGCGTCCCCTCAACTGACTCCCAGGGATTTTAACCTTCCTTCCCCAGTCATCACCGAGGAAATCGAGACGCTGCCATCAGGGCTTCCTCCCCTGTGTGGGAAATCCTGATGCGGGATCCTCAGACACTGGTCCCGATGCCGGCTGACCCGATGCCATCCAGCATCTCTTTACCTGATGGAAGACCCGTTCCTCCATCAGGACCGTCAGACATGCTCGACAGTATACTCACGCTGGGCCCGACACCCGTGGGGCCAACGTTTTCACCGTCTGGCCTGCCAACAGGGCCTATGCCAGGTCCCTCTGCTCTGTCAGAGCCCCTGGCACCTGGGTACCTGACACCGCAGTACCCGGCCCCTCAGTATCCGGTGACACAATATCCGGCGCCGCAGTACCCGACGCCTCAATACTTGATGCCAGGCTGCCGTTGGGTTACGCATATTCCTTTTATGGATACCCTCAATATCCATATCCTCCACCTCCTCCACCCACTCCTCAGCCGCTGGCGGATCTGAAGGAGACCTTGGCCTTCTGGTGGGCTGAAGCCAAGGCTCAGCTCACCAGGGAGGTCAAGGGTCATCTCCCGACGCCAGATCTGGTACCAGATCCCCTACGTCGGAGATGGGAAACTCCCTCCCCCCTGCCCGACATCAGAGGAGAGCCCTCTGGTGGCCGAGGCGGGGAGAATGCGTGCCCCCGGGAACTCCCCAGAGGGGTCATCCCTCCCCCTCCTAAGGAGGAGTCTTCTTCCTCTTCATCATCTTCTGTCACGGACTCGGAGTCCGGCCACTCTGACCCCGAAGACAAGCCCCATACTCTGGAACTCCCCAGGCCAAGAGATCCTCCGAAGCCCCCTCCAGAGGACCCTTCTTTTCTGGAGTTATTGAGGAAAATCCAGGAAGTTCATCAGTGGCAATCAGTGGAGCCATACCCACAGCGTAAAAAATTCGCTGCCCATCTGGATCTGCCCGAGACCATTCCTACACTGATCTCACCTTGGATTGAGCCTCATGCAGATTTTGTTTCTACCATTTGGAAACAACCCTCTGTGTTAGCCCCCCTTCCGAGAAGGTGGACAGGCTATACCAGGCTCCTGAGGATGTAGACTTTCTTAGCCTTCACCCCAAGGCGGATTCGGTCGTCATCAGCACCGCTCACAGCCGCTCCACCAATCCAAATCTCCACCTGATAAGGAATCCCGGCTTCTGGACCAGTATGGGAAGAAGATTTATTCCTCTTCTACCCTAGGCATCAGGGCCCTTAACTATGTGGCACATATGGGGGATTTCCAGAAGACCATCTTTAGCCAGGTGGAAGCTAAATTGGCCTCCCTTCCTGAGTCACAGACTAAACAGGAAGTGGGTGACCTTGTCTGTTCTGCTCATTCAGCCTGTTGGCACATGCTATGTGCTACTTACAATGCAGTGGACACAGCTGGAAGGAGCTCGGCCTTCGCCGTAGGCCTACAGCGTCATGCCTGGCTCCGCATGTCAGGTTTGGTCTCTGAGGTACAATCTGCTATACAGGATGCTCTCTTCAGGGGTTCGGTGCTGTTCGGGGTGATGTCAAGGACATCATTACCAAACTGCAGGAGAAGGGAACTGCACTCAATTCTGTCCAGACTATGTACAGGCCCCCTCAAGGGCAGCAGCATCCTTTTCGACGCCAAAACCGACAAAGAGAAAAGCCACAGGTCAAACGTGCCAACAAACATTGGACCCCTCCAGCAACCAAGACTCCCCCCCCCCCAGCAAAAAAGCCACAGGAGCTTTGGCTGCTGCGCTGTCCCACACCTCCTGACTCCCTGCCTCTCCCACTGCCTCTGGAGGTTCCAGAGGAACCAACAGGGGGAGATTTTCCTCCCATCTGCTGGGCTGGGAGAGGATAACATTAGACGCTTGGGTGCTCCAGTTGATATCGGCAGGACACTCAATAGAGTTTCTGCAGAAACCACCCCGAAGACCACCCCCCCAGTCGTCTTACTCCCTGCAACATCTTCCTCTGGTCCTAGAGGAAATCATCTCCCTTCTCTCGAAGGCAGCAATAGAGCCAGTTCCCACTCATCTTTGGTGAACAGGTTACTATTCCCATTTCTTCCTAGTTCCAAAAAAGACAGGAGATCTGAGGCCCATCCTAGACCTCAGCTCCCTGAACATGTTCGTGGAGTAGAAATGCTTCAGAATGCTCTCTTTGCAGAGCCTTCTACCACTACTTCGGCCGGGACAGTGGCTATGCACTGTGAACATGTAGGATGCCTACCTGCATATCCCCATATGCCCTTCCCACCGCAAATTCCTTTGTTTTTGTTTTCAGGGGGACCATTACCAATTCAAGGCCCTCCCATTTGGTCTTTCCTCGGGCCCCCGAGTGTTTACCAAATGCCCGTCAGTGGTAGCGTCCCACCTGCATACCCAGGGAGTACAGGTATTCCCGTACCTGGACGATTGGCTTCTGGTGGCCTTGTCCAGGGAGGTACTCCTGCACTCCCTTTCCCTTACCCTGTGGGTTTTTACCAGCCTGGGTATCACCATCAACCAGGCCAAGTCTCACTTGGTCCCATGCCAATGCCTCCAATTTATAGGGGCGATTCTGGATGCAACCACCAGCAAATCCTTCTTGCCTCCAGACAGGGTAGACACCCTTCAGAACCAGGCTCGTCTTCTGTCTGGTCACAGGAGGGTCGGAGCCAGGTCAGTCCTCCGCCTCCTTGGGCTAAAAGGCTGCCATTCCGACAGTCCCGTTCACATGGCTCCATATGAACATTTCTCAATGGATGCTTTGGTCTCATTGGGACCAAACCAGGGACAATCTAGACCAGGAGGTACTAGTTTCAGATCCCATGATCAGGGACTTGCAATAGTAGATGGTTCAGGAGAACCTGTGCCTGGGAGTTAATTTCTGCATCGATCCGCCCTCCCAGACGTTGAGGATGGATACATCAGAAGAAGTCTGGGGTGCCCATCTAGGGTCTCACAGGCCTCAGGGCAGCTGGCCCAAGTTCGAACAAAACCTGCACATAAATGTGCTCGAACTGAGAGCAGTCCTTTATGCTCTTCAGGCTCTACTCTCCTTTATCCTCCCCAGTCACCTCCTCATACAATCAGACATGTGCATAGTCTGGTACCTCAACAAGCAGGGAGGAACACGTTCCTACCCTCTGTGCCGGGAAATGATAAGAGTCTGGCATTGGGCAGCCCAACATCCCCTTCACTTGACCGTGGTTCACGTTCCAGGAGTGGAAAACACACTGGCAGACCAACTCAGTCGGTCCTCAGTCAGGTCCAACGAATGGGAGTTGGATCAAAAAAGTCATAAACGACATCTTTTAGTGATGGGGAACACTTCAGATAGACCTCTTCGCCTCTCCCCAAAATGCAAAACTTCCTGCCTGCTGCTTGCTCTCTCCAGGGCGAGACATTTTTTGGTGGGATGCTCTGTCTCTCAGCTGGAGGGACAGATTCGTTTATGCCTTCCCTTCCATTCCTTTAATTCCGAGGGTCCTGAACAAACTCAGATTGGAGGGAGCTTGAATGATTCTCATTGCTCCCTTCTGGGCCAGGCAAGTTTGGTTCTCTCTTCTGCAACAGTTTTCAGAGGAACCTCCTCTTTCTCTTTCTCTGTCGCAACAATTGTTGACCCAGGATCAGGGGACCATTGTTCATCCAGGTCTCAGATCCCTTCATCTCCATGCATGGCTCCTGCAAATGTAGCTAAAGCCCGCTTTGGAGTCTCTCCTCTAGTGGCAGACATTTTGGTGGAGGCTAGGAAGCCTTTCACCAGGTCCACCTACGCCATGAAGTGGAAACAGTTTTCTATTTGGGAAAATTTGAAAGACTTAAAGTCCTGGACTACATGCGTCATCTCTTCGATCTGAGTCTCAGCCATTCCTCGTTGAAAGTCCACATTGCAGCTATCTCAGCCTACCATATTCCCTTTGGAGACAGGACTTTTGCTCAGTTGGAAGTCTCTAAGACTTTCCTCAGAGGGGTTCTCCATTTGAGACCCCCCATCTGCATTTCTGCCCCTCCATGGGACTTGAATTTCATCCTGGAGAAGCTTACTCTGCCTCCCTTCGAGCCAGCAGCTACAGACGATTTGAAGTTCCTGTCTTGGAAGACACTTTTCCTAGTGGCCATTACTTCTGCTCAGCGCATTTCCGAGCTTCAGGCCTTGGTGTGTAAAATCCCGTACTTGATTTTCCACAAGGAGCGTGTGGCTCTACGCACCAACCCTAAGCTTCTCCCTAAGGTGGTGGCTGAATCAATCTATTGAGCTCCCCGCTTTCTTTGCGCAATATTCCAATCAGGGGAGTACCTCTTGCATACTTTGGATGTTCACAGAACCCTGAGATACTACACCAATCGAACTAAGGATCTCAGGTAGACTGATCAGCTTTTTGTCTGTTTTGTTCACAAAAGAGAAGGCAATGCTGTTTCTAAGCAATGCCTATCAAAATGGTTGGCACATTATATCACTTTCTGTTATGACAAGTACAACAAGACCCTTCCGGGTTAAGTCAGAGGTCACTCAATCAGAGGAGTAGCTGCCTCTGCAGCTTGTCTTAAGAATGTGTCAGCGGCAGACATCTGTGCAGCCACAACTTGGACTTCTGTCCATACCTTCACTAAACACTACAGTTTGGACATTGCCTCTCGCCGTAGGGCAGGCTTCGGGTTAGCTGTCCTACAAGGTCTCCTTTCATGAGACCCGTTCAGCCCTGAGGTTCCATGCTATGGATGATAATCCTCCCGAGTACTTTTCCTTGTTCCAGACTGCTTGGGACTCAGCCCTATATGTGAATACCTACTGCAAGAGCACCTCTCAAAGTAAGATAGTACCGTTACGTAAGAACTTACCGTAACAGTAGATCTTTGAGAGAAGCTCTTGCAGTAGGTATTGCCTTCCCGCCCTCCATCCCCCTAAGTTTTCTTTGCTTCATTTCCATTGTGGGAAATACCCTGTTCTCTCTCGTCTTGCCTTTTTTGGCCTTTGGCGGGAAAGAACTGGAAGGCGGGCGTGGAAGACCACCCCTTTATACCGACATCGTATGACGCCGGTCACCTGACGTGGGGGCGGTCCCTCGCCAGAGACTTCTAGCTAGAAATTTTTCCTAGCGGCTAAGTCCTATATGTGAATACCTACTGCAAGAGCCTCTCTCGAAGATCTACTGTTATGGTAAGTTCTTATGTAACTGTACTTTTCACATATGATCAAATTCCAAAATGCCAACTAGAGGAAGGACAAGGTGGCTGCCTAAGCCTCCCTGATGGCATCCAGAAGCAGGAATTGCTACAGTGCCTTCAAATTGCAGAGGATGTCAGCAAACATCTTCTTTGGGCCCTCTATAATTTAGCCGATACAGTGGCCAGGGCTGCTGCCACAGGCATTTGCCTTCATAGGTATTCATGGTTGTGGGTCTCTGACTTTGCAGCTGATGTGCAAAATAAGGTGCTCAATGCCCCATTCAATGGCACCAGGCTCTTCGGCCCTGATGTCCAGTACCTCATCAATGATCTTCAGGCCCCTGGCACTGCCCTTAAATCAGTCTACTCTCTCTACCACACTCAAACCCATGGTAGGGGAGTGTTCTACTTTTCATAGACAGGCTAATAGACCAGGCTCCGGCCCCCACACCCAGGGCAAGTGCAGAGCCCAGTCTTCCTTGTTTACCCCCTCTAACTCTGGAGCAGCAGCCAAGCATCCCAGAAATGATGGACCAGCTTCCACAGCTGGCCCAGCCTCAGCGTGACTCCTTGCCAGCCCCCCCCCGGCCCAGACCAAGGAGGTGGTGATTGGAGGTCGGTTCTCCCTCCATCTGAATCAATGGAGAACCATAACTTCAAATGTGTGGATCTTGCAGATTATAGAGAGCAGTCATACACTGGAGCTCGTTCAGCAGCCTCCAGATACCCTCTTCCACCCTCCACCTCTCCCCCAGCTCACTTGTCTGTTTTCTGGGAGGAAGTGAAATCTCTGCTGCATAAGCAGGCAATTGAGCTGGTGCCAAAGCATCAGAGAAATCAGGGGTTTTACTCCAGGTTCTTCCTGGTCCCTAAAAAGACCAGAGATCTGAGGCCCATTTTGGATCTCCAGGACCTCAACCTCTTTGTCCAGTACAAAAAGTTCTGGATGGTTACTTTGCCAGGCCTCTTATCCCTCCTCAAGACCAGGGACCGGCTATGCTCACTGGACATACAGGACGCTCACCTGCACGTTGAGGTCTTTCTTCCTTACAGGAGGTTTCTTCACTTTGCCTTTTAGAGCGAGCATTACCAATTCAAGGTGCTGCCCTTTGGCTTATCCTCTGTGCTGTGTGTCTTTACCAAAGGCTTAGCAGCAGTCACAGCAGCTCTCAGAAGAGAGGAACTGTATGTCTTCCCTTACCTGGATGATTGGCTTCTCAAGGCCCTGTTCAGGGATCAGCTTTTGCTTTACTTTGGAGTGCACTCTCCAGCTTTTCTACTCTTTGGGCATAACGGTCAAGTACTGTCTCAAAGACTGCAATACATTGGGGTGGTTCTGGACTCTGAGCAGGAGAAGGCCTGCTTACCCCAGAACAGGGCAGAATCCCTTATAGCACAGAGTCGGTACATTCCTGCCAGACTGTATCTCAGGCTCTTGGGTCTCATGGCTGTAGCCATTCACTAAAAATATCACCAACAGCTTAATCTGGTTCAATTTCAGTTCCTTAGCATCTGTATCCCCCCCAGTCACTCCTGAAAAAGGGACTTCTAGTCTCAGTGGGCCTACGGGGTCAACAAAATTCAATAAATAAATAACAATTCCCACCATTTCGCTGGCCAGGTTTCACATGCGCATTATTTAGTGGGCCCTCAGAGTGCAGTGGGACCAGCGCATGGACAAGCTAGGCCAACTAGTCCTGATCTCCTCCCCAGTCTGCAGAGTTTTGCAGTGGTGGATGGTCTCTTCAAATCTTCTTCAGGAAGTCCATTTCTGGGTTTCCTCTCCCCAACAGATCCTCATCACAGATGCATCGGGTCTGGGCTGGAAAGCCCACCTGTGTCCTTTTCAAACCCAGGGCTCCTGGTCCCAGTGGGAAACCGCCCTGCATATCAACATCCTGAAGATAATGAGCACGGCCCGGTGGCGCTGATGGTTAAGGCACTGGACGCCACACCTAGCGCCATGCTGGCAACCCGGGTTTGGGAATGGACTCGGGTCGGCAGGGACAGGAAAGGATTGAGCATCCGGAGGACTGCTCTCCTTTCCTGGGGGAGGATGGGCTTACTTGCTGCAGTTTGAGCAGCTCCTGGCAGTGGCTGGGGGGTCACTGCTACCTGTGGCACGGTTCGAGGGGTAAAGCATTGGCAGACACCTTACGCACAGGTGTGGGAGTGTGCCTGTCACTTGTAGGGCATCATTGCTCATCCGTTCTCTCAGGGAACGTGAACAAGGGGAAAAGCCCTATCTCTGGTAAGCGATGGTGGGTCCAGGGATGATGCACCCACACCCAGTACCGGATCTGCTTTGCTGCCTCTGGTGGTCTGCCAAGCCTGGTTGCCCTACTAGATTTGTTGGTAGAGCACCGAGGAGTGAGGTGGTCCCACCCCAAGGGATTCAGAGCCAGGAGATCGGGTGGACCGTGTGAGGCAGAGAAAAGCTACACCAGAGCAGTGAGGGCAGACTTCAGGTGGGTGAGAGAAAGCATCATTGAGTGACCTCACTGGAGAGAGTCCGGAGACCGAGAGGTAGGAGGACAAACAAAGTTCACAAAAAAAAAAAAAACATCCTGGAGATGAGAGCAGTGCTGTATGCCATGCAGGCATTTCAGAAACACCTTGCTCCAGGCCAACTGCTGGTGCATTCAGACAGTTGAGTGTAGTCCACTACATCAACGAGCAGGGTGGGACTCACTCATACCCCCCTTTGCAGGGAAACCATGCAAGTGTGGTACTGGGCACTGGAGCACAGTCTGACACTTTCTATGGTCCATATCCCAGGTGTTCTAAACACCCTGTTGGACAGTCTCAGCAGGACTCAGTCCAGCATGCATGAATGGGAGCTCCTCTCATCTGTAGCAGAAGATCTGTTCAATGGATGGAGTCGTCCAGAGTTGGACCTTTTTGCGTCTCCACTCAACGCAAAACTGCCCAATTTCTGCTTGCTAGATTCAAGACCTAGAGTTTTCTGGTGAGACACGTTGTCCCCCTCATGGAGTGGGAGATTTCTGTACGCATTCACTCCGTTTCTACTAATACAGAGGGTACTATCAAGCTGCAAATGGAGGAGCCAGCATGATTCTGGTAGCCCCATTCTGGCCCCGCCACATATGTTTCCCTGTTCTTCAGCAGCTGGTGGAGGAACCTCTGGTCCCTCTGCAGGAATCTGCTAACTCAGGATCATGGGACCCTGGCCCATCCCAATCTCAGGTCCCTCCATCTGCATCCATGGCTTCTGAGAATGTAGCCATTGCCAGGTTTGGAGTCTCTAACAGGGTGACGGGTGTCTTGGTGGCCGCCCCCAAGCCTTCCACCTGTGCCACTTATGCTATGAAGTGGAAGCAGTTTGCCATGTGGGCTGCCAAGCATTCCCTCGACCCTTTCACCTGCCCTCTGAAGCATATCCTGGACTACCTGATTTCTTTGTCTGACTCGGGCCTCCAGTATTCCTCCCGTAAGGTCCACCTTTTGACTATTTCTGCTTTTCATGAGCCCGTGGGTGACCACAGGATTCCTCAGTTGGATGTCTCCCGTATTTTGGGGCATTCTGCATCTGAAACCCCCAATCCGTTCCCCTGTCCTGGCTTGGTACTTGAATTTTATTTTGGAAAAGTTGACCCTGTCTCCTTTTGAGCCAATCGCAACTTGCAATATACACTTTCTCTCTTGGAAAGCATTATTTTTAGTTGTAATTACTTCTGCTTGAAGAATTTCAGAGCTTCAGGTCCTCTGGTGCAAGGAGCCTTACTTGATTTTTCACAAAGACAGGGTAGGGTGTCTCTGCACACAAATACTAAGTTTTTGCCTAAGGTGGTTTCAGAGTTTATACTCAATCAGTCCATCCATCTTTGTTCCCATCCACACTACCCCTCTGTAACGTTATAGAGTGCCCAAACCGTTACCACAACGGTTTGCGTTTACACCTGTAACGTTACAGAAGGCATTTTCGTAATCGTTGTTGAAACCACATATGAGATGGTTTCAACAATGGTTATGAAACTGGTTACGCCTCGGTAACATTACCGGGCGTAGTGTGGATGCATGGCACTGGTCCCCTAGCGCAGCGCAAGCTGCATTGTGGGATCAGTGCCACAGCATGGTCGCCCAGCTCCTGAAATGTGGACCGTGGTGCCGGTCCCACAATGGAGGCCGCGGTAGGTGGACACACTGCACCCGCCTCCCGTTGTAACGGTTTCTATCTGTCACGGGGTCTGAGCAGTGCAGTGTGGACGGGGCCTTACTGTTTATTTTTCTGAGTGTGCCAATCCAGGAGAAGCATTGCTTCATACACTAGATGTGTGCAAAACTTTGAAGTACTATCTGGTTCGAACTAAGCAGTCCAGAAAGTCTAAGCAGTTGTTTGTTTCTTTCACCCCAGGTAAAGAGGGCGCTTCAGTTTCTAAGCAATGTTTATCCAAATGGTTGGCAAATTGCATTGTGTTCTGCTACAGTAAGTATGACAAAGAATTACCTGGTGCTGTCAAAGCTCACTCCACCAGAGGCATGGCTACCTCGGTGACTTGTTTCAAAGGGGTCTCAGCCACTGACATTTGTGCAGCTGCCACCTGGAGTACAGTCCACACTGTCATCAAGCATTACAGTCTGGACATTGCCTCAAGAGTCCATGCAGGATTTGGCTAGGACTGTGTTACTAGGACTCCTGTCTTAAGTTTATGGAGTCCCAGCCTCCCGAGGACTGTCTGTCTGAACCTCTCACTGCTTGGTATTCATTCCTATGGTGTAACCTGATGACTGAGATACCCCTGAAGAAGATAGAACAGTTACGTACTGTAACAGTAGCTCTTCAAGGGGATCTCAGTCATCAGGTATGATTTCCCTCCTACCACCACCCTTCTTGGTGCTCATGTTCAGGACCTAGCTATCTGCTGTATTCCATCCTTTTTATCTAGAGCTGGGTCCCTCGGTCTGTCCTCGGTTCCCCAGGGCATGAACCTTTCTCCCTTTGTCTCCGGAAAGAAAGAACTGAGGAGGAAGTGGGGCCACCCGCGCCTTTATAGGGTTGCTGATGTCGATGGACTGGGCAGCCACGGTTGTACTGCTGAAAATCTTCTGTGAGGATTCCCCTTCACTGACAGTGAAGGTTCTTATGGTGTAACCTGATGACTGTGATCCCCTCGAAGATCTACTGTTATGTTCTTACATAACTGTTATTTCATAACCTATGGGGATGTCAGAAAAGGAAAAACAGCTTCAAAAAGGACAATTGCATGCTGGATAGTGCAATGTATACAGGTCTGCTACAGTAAAGCTGATAAAGAGCCCCCAGTGGGCCTGAGGCCACATTCTACAAGGGGCACAGCTGCTACGACAGCAGCTGTCAGAGACATCCCACTACTGGAAATCTGCAAAACAGCTACTTGGAGAACAGTGCATATTTTACAAGCATTATAGCCTGGGCGCTTGTTCCCTAAATAAGGTTCTGTGCCTGCCTCCAAAGGTACTGCTTTGTAGTCTGCTAGAGTTAATCATGTTGAAGAATTCCTGGGGTTAGAAGAAAAAATTACTCACCTTAGTAATCTTGTTTCTTCCAAGGTATTCTTCAATATGATTAACTCTCCCACCCTACCTCCCCTTCCAGAATCAGTTAGCCTCTGCATTACAGCTGGTGTTTTTATTGTTATAAGAGTCCTACACTGGGTTTGTTGAGTTTTGAAAACCATGTGACTTTGTTTTTCTTTCTTATGGTCTATCTGGTGTTACCAGGGACAGGTTAATTGTTATTGTTAAAGATTTTTTAGCACTAGTTTACAAATAGGTTAGTAAGGGGTCTACTCCTGCAGGCTCCAGTGAATCTGAGCATTATAGAATGAGCAGTTGGTAAGGACAGCAGTTTGAATGGTGGCACGAGCCAATAGATGTTCCATCATTTGCATAAGTTCCATTCATCTCTGGGGCAGTTCAGCTCTGGAGGCTGACTGCTAGAGTTAATCATATTGAAGAATGCATTGGAAGAAACAAGATTACTAAAGTGAGTAATTTTTTCTTCCCTCGTGCCTAGTGTTCCCCCTGCCCTTTGATCACTAGCCCTAAACTGCCTGGTGCCTAGTGGTGCCCACCCCCACCCTCCGATCACTGGCCCTGATATAAAAAAAACAAACCTTTCTGGCATCTAGTGGCACCCCCACTAACCAATCCCAGTACACTAACACATATTCCCCGGCGTCTAGTGCCCCCCCACGGTGGGCACTGGTCAACTTACCCTGCCAACCCCCACCTTACTGGATTTGCTGGCACCGTGGGAGCCCATATATCGCACCGGCAAAGCCCTCCTCTCACCACCTCAGCTGGCCGCCATATGCGATGACAGGGTGCATGCATACTACTGTAACCCGTATGTCCATTTTTGTAACATGGATATACATATGTGTATCTACGGGTTCGGGGAAGGATGAGGTTACCTGGCACAAGAGACCTAGGTCTGGCTACTCTGCACAGGGGCACCCAAGTAAATCCAAATACAGGAGGCAATAACTGTAATGTCCAGAACCAGAATTGGGATTTTTCAGTGTGGCTTTATTTATTAACTCACTGAACATAAACAAAGCACTGTATGGTCCCCCCAAAGGGCTACGTAACTGTAATGCAGATTAGAGGTTAAACACAGCGGTCCATTTGAGGAATGAACACAATACAACAGTTGTCTGGCTTTGGACCCACCAGGCACTCAGCCCGGACTTTGCATGCGCATTGGATACACAGCCCGACTGGCCCGGCTCCCCTGCCGGCCACTGACTGACGGTCCACTTGGCGAATGAACCCAAACTCTACTTGGAAAGACATCCCATCAAACAAGGAGGCTCCCAAACTGTGGCTCCCCACACCACTTGAAGTCTGCGACTCCTAGAGAGATTTTGTTTTCGTACTTCCAATCGAAACTCCCATCCAACAAGGAGACTCCCATCCAACAAGGAGTAATTTTCCCATCCTGTGGCTCCCCACACCACTTAGAGTCTGCGACTCCTAGAGAGATTTTCTAGTTGCGACCCACGTCTGGGTACCCACCCCATCACTGGCCAAGAGCATGAGGCAAGTAGCAAAAACACAGAAGAAATCCGTAGAGGTGGACCTGGTTACTAAAGATGGGGGGTTTTCCCACCTCCAGCTCCCACAGCCCATACCCGGCCATTTCTCTGGACACACAGAACTTTAGACTTTAAAATGTAGATTGATGGTGGATGACCTGAAGCACCCCCTCTACAATGAACTTTAACACTTTAAACAGATGACTGCTCTATTTGTTTGTCTTAGTTGACATAGTCCTCCCAAGTAGCAGTCCCCAATACTTGAAATCCAACTGAAGAAAAGAAGTTGTTTGCCCCTTCCAAATGGGGCCAAACACTCACCCGTTCGTTGCAGGTGCCCCACAGGCGAAAACTGTAACCTTTGCTGTTATACATGAATAGACTGAACTTAAATTAAAGCAGGCAGCTTTCTTCCCAGGGTGGGAGAAGGGGATTGCCCCTGGAACCCACAAAGAACTTTTCCTCCCCCCCCCCGAGGGAGGGGGGTAAACAGACAACTACTGGTTCCTTCTTGTTTGCTTAAGGACAAACTGAAGACTGACTTTGAATTCCCAAGGTTCTAAACTTACTCTGAGCTGAAGATTCCAAATGTGGCTCATGCAGCTGCGACAGTTCTATTATGATGTCATCCCTCTAGTCTCAGCTGTGACTGAGGACAGAGTGAGACAGTGTGAAACCCGTTTAACTGGAGTTTCACAAGCTGCCTTCCCTGCCTACCACTAGGTCTTACTGGGATTCTAGTAACCCCGGGTAACAAAGGGGTTACACTCGCCCTTGACCAGGAAAATGACTGTCCCCAGTCATTATGCACCTGCCTTAGCCATCCCACCCTATGTGCTACCCTGCGGAGGGGGTGATCAGGCCCTCCTACCATGTGCAAGCACAGGTAGGCAACACTAAGGCCTAGAGGCCATAGCTGACATATCAGCCTCACTCTATCCACGTACTATGGACACCCAGTGGCTCTGGTAGAACCGTCCAGAGCATAGCCCTGATAGATCAGCACTGCAGTCCCTATGGCCACTGAGGACCACAGCCTGTCTATCCCCCTAACCCTCTAGGAAAACCTATCTGCCTCTTACATAACATCCCAAACAAAACAAAACCCGGGACCTCCCGACCTTGGGCAGCCTGCAACTACAACATTAGGAACACAAACAGTACTTTAATTTCATAAGCACTGAACGAGAACTCCGATGAGCTCCTCCTTCTTCTTGTCTTCTCTTCTGTCCTCCAGGAACACCTGTAAGAAAAGACAAAAGCAAAACAAAAAAAACACACCCTAATCTGCATTTACGATCTACCTAAACAACAACAGTGACAACAACAACCCTTACCATACAGGAAAAACAGAACACTAAACAATCCCAAAAAGAAAAAATATGTATATTTTTTTTTTTAGAAAAGTAGAAAAGACAGTATATACATTAAGCACAGAAATGACATTGATAACAATACACTTCTTTGGGGGGATGGAATGCCCTAAATGTCCCACTAGTGACTACAAGGCCCGAAGGCCAGTCCATTAAAGAGTCTCTCCTGGGCCGGAGCCCCGTGAACATAGTCTTTTAAGGCCATAATCCCGAAGGGGAGAGTCTTTGCGGACAGTTCACACACTGTTTGAAGTCTGTAGTGTAAGGTGTGTATCGCAATGTCATAAAGATAGAATAAAAAGAATTTTGATGACTCACCAGGCTCTTGAAGTATTCGAACATCACCAACCTGGTCCCTGCCGAAGACTCTCCCTGGCAGCATTTCTTCTGATACAGCTGGGCGGACATCTTCTGGGAACCCACAGGAGTGCACATCTGGAAACAGCTGGGCTGATGTCATAACTGGAGAAGGAACCTTAGAACAGGAACAAAAGAGAAACAGCTGGTCCGGCATCATCCGATTACCAGGCGATGAACAGGAAAACAGCTGGGCTGGTGTCCTCTCTGGATCTGAAGTCATCTGGTGGTACCAGTAGATGGTTGCTGAATAGGGCAGTACACTGTGGACTGAAGAATATGGGGCACCTGAGTTCTTGTTTATTCATATTGGCAGTTCAATAAGGTTACTTCACAGTGTAGATGTGGCAGTATTGACTACCACTGCTCGGCTCTCCATTTTGTAAGCTCGGGTTTAATTTCCGGGAGGTCCTTGCATTGAGGCCAATAGTAGAGGGGGTCAGGGGCTTGAATTATTACTCCATTTGGCCACACATAATTCACACAGTGGGAGACTTGCGTCCCTCTCCGTCCACTATTCTCACTCTGTCCATAAACAGTGCCCTGCCTCTCTTCCACTGTGTATACTTTTCGTGGAACAGTCTATTCTTTACATGCTGGTTAGCCCCAGGATGCACATGTTTCATTGCTTCATCCCAGATCCAGGATTTCCTGCAGTTCTCAATCTCCTCCCAGACTCTCCGAGGAAAGGTAGGAAAGGTCATACCAAAGATTTCATTGGTCTTTCTACGAACCAGTCTCTCCTCTTTACTTGCTTTGGTCAATCTGAGACCGCTGGCCTGGCTTGGGGTGGCCAGTCCTGGTTCTGCCAGCTCAGATCCTCAATAAAATTAAAAACAGATCCCTGACTTCTTTTTTCTTCTTCTGAAGCCAGGCAGTGGCATCACCACCTTCTGCACACATTCCTCCGAGGCAAGATCTTGAGGCTGTGTACCTGCTCCTTTCTCACAAGACCACATAGGTTCCCCCTCAACTTCCTCTTCACTGAGGATCTGAGCCCAGGAGTGAGCAGTAGTTCTCACCCCGAGACTATCCATTCACCACTAGGAGCGGTGGTCGACATCTCCCATTCAATGGCCTCCCGCATCTCATCTTCACCTTTGAGACTTGGGCTAGGCCCCCCCACCCAGGGGTCTGTTGATGCTTTATCTGAACTTGCCTTCTGAGATCCAGCATCCAAAACTTCAACTTCAGATTCAGTCTCTAATTCTGCACTCTCTAACTTTGTGCCACACTCCCCCGGGGTACCTTCCTCCACAGGCTCCGCCTGATGCTGTGTGCTGCCAACTGCAGATTCTTAAGTTGTGTCCATGTGGGAGCCAAACGAATTTGAGGCACTTTATACAAACCATATTTTTGTAGACAACCAGCACAGTGAGGAATCATGAAGACATCCCTTCCAGCACTCAAGCACATCTGGCATACACGCACTGGATAAGTAGGAATTGCCACATCAGGAGGGAGTTGCCCTTTATAGCACCAATTTTCAATATCTCTCAATCTATTTACTGCTGCTGTTACTGCAACCCGGGCATGATCCGGGTAACGAGCTGGTCCTGAGGCCATAACTGCAGAAAAACAAACAAAAGTTCACTGTAACTGAAAGTCCCACTTTAATGAACACACTCTGTAGCTTTAAAATGGCTCCTCTGCTGCTGTGTTTACTTTACTACCCCACCCTGTAATGGTGGCGGCAGCACTCCTGTGCATCAACATTCAGACTCTGGGTCAAGCCACTGCGCACCCGATTTACATTAGCTACTAATAACTTTTATTTCAAACTGCACAACTTGCTCTGTTCTGGCTGTTCTCACATTTACAGGATTTTCCTTGGACTTTTCACATGCTGGCAACATTTATTTAATCACAGTCCCTTTTAAAACTTCAGGTCTCAGCACATGATTGCCTGCTTTTACTAGTGTTGCACTTTATTTTACAACCCACAGTCTCTCTCTGGCTGCAAACTTTAAACTGAGGCTACTTTCATTGCTATGCACACATTTAATGGTTTACAGACTTGCACTTGCCAGCAGGATATCACACAATCGTTACTTGCAAAGCGACTATACAGCTGCACTCACATTTTATATGGCATTACTGAAAATCACTGATTTGAGCAGTTTTAAATCGTTTACTCACTGTTATGCTAGCAGATTGCTGCAATGGAGGAAAACGGCCTGCAGCCAGATTTTTTAAAGGCCTCGGATTTCAAATGGGCGGGCAGTCTCCGCGATTGTAGTATTAATCACACAATTCACTGATCCCACGACTGATAAGCGGGTTGAGCCCGATTTTGAACTAGAAAAGTCACTTTTCACTGTTTACAGCGCTTTGAACACTTCACGAACGCTCCTCCACTGCCAGTACACGCACTACTCTCTGTCTCCCTCTCGAATGCTGAAGCAGACACACAAGAGCTGGCTGAGGGGTGGGACTAATGACAAACTGGCCAACCACACGACGCCATGCAAATGAGCCTCTTTTTCCTCACGAGGGCTCCTCTCCTCACTGTGATCGTCGAGCAGGCAAATTTAAACTGAAAAGATGCACTTTTTTTTTTTTCAACTGACTCCACGGCGGGAGCCCATTTCAACCATGTAACATTGCCATTAACTCTGCAGTCTCTAGCATTGCACAGAAAGCATTTCCAACATCCAGGGTATAATTTCTCTGTTGCTACCCCTAGTTTTCCACACTTTCCTTCACAGAACTTTATTTTAAAACTGACAAACGCTGTAAACTATGTTGATGCAGGACAAGGACACACACTTTGGCTTTACAGCTCCTTGGTAAACAGTTGGCATTTTTTAAACAGCAGCACAAGATTCACAGCACACAGCACACACTAGGGAAATTGCTTCAACTTTTTGGGCTACCAACTGCCAGATAGCCAAAACGCTAGCCTACTTGCCCAAGCACCTTCCTTCCCAAACAAATCCAAACGTGCCGCCATTTTTGTAACCCATATGTCCATTTTTGTAACATGGATATACATATGTGTATCTACGGGTTCGGGGAAGGATGAGGTTACCTGGCACAAGAGACCTAGGTTTGGCTACTCTGCACAGGGGCACCCAAGTAAATCCAAATACAGGAAGCAATAACTGTAATGTCCAGAACCAGAATTGGGATTTTTCAGTGTGGCTTTATTTATTAACTCACTGAACATAAACAAAGCACTGTATGGTCCCCCAAAGGGCTACGTAACTGTAATGCAGATTAGAGGTTAAACACAGCGGTCCATTTGAGGAATGAACACAATACAACAGTTGTCTGGCTTTTGGACCCACCAGGCACTCAGCCCGACTTTGCATGCGATTGGATACACAGCCCGACTGGCCCGCTTCCCTGCCGCCACTCGACTGACGGTCCACTTGGCGTAATGAACCCAAACTCTACTTGGAAAGACATCCCATCAAGCAAGGAGGCTCCCAAACTGTGGCTCCCCACACCACTTGAAGTCTGCGACTCCTAGAGAGATTTTGGTTTCGTACTTCCAATTTGAAACTCCCATCCAACAAGGAGACTCCCATCCAACAAGGAGTAATTTTCCCATCCTGTGGCTCCCCACACCACTTAGAGTCTGCGACTGCTAGAGAGATTTTCTAGTTGCGACCCACGTCTGGGTACCCACCCCATCACTGGCCAAGAGCATGAGGCAAGTAGCAAAAACACAGAAGAAATCCGTAGAGGTGGACCTGGTTACTAAAGATGGGGGGTTTTCCCACCTCCAGCTCCCACAGCCCATACCCGGCCATTTCTCTGGACACACAGAACTTTAGACTTTAAAATGTAGATTGATGGTGGATGACCTGAAGCACCCCCTCTACAATGAACTTTAACATTTTAAACAGATGACTGCTCTATTTGTTTGTCCTAGTTGACATAGTCCTCCCAAGTAGCAGTCCCCAATACTTGAAATCCAACTGAAGAAAAGAAGTTGTTTGCCCCTTCCAAATGGGGCCAAACACTCACCCATTCGTTGCAGGTGCCCCACAGGCGAAAACTGTAACCTTTGCTGTTATACATGAACAGACTGAACTTAAATTAAAGCAGGCAGCTTTCTTCCCAGGGTGGGAGAAGGGGATTGCCCCTGGAACCCACAAAGAACTTTTCCTCTCCCCCCCCGAGGGAGGGGGGTAAACAGACAACTACTGGTTCCTTCTTGTTTGCTTAAGGACAAACTGAAGACTGATTTTGAATTCCCAAGGTTCTAAACTTACTCTGAGCTGAAGATTCCAAATGTGGCTCATGCAGCTGCGACAGTTCTATTATGATGTCATCCCTCTAGTCTCAGCTGTGACTGAGGACAGAGTGAGACAGTGTGAAACCCATTTAACTGGAGTTTCACAAGCTGCCTTCCCTGCCTACCACTAGGTCTTACTGGGATTCTAGTAACCCCGGGTAACAAAGGGGTTACACTACCTAATGTAGACAGTACGTGCACTCCCTGTTGTTGCATATGGAGGACAGCTGAGGTGCTGAGAGGAGGGCTGTGCTGGTTGCCATATGGGTCCCATGATGCCAGCGAAACCGGTACAGGGACAGTGATCGGAGGGTGGGGGGCCTCTAGGCTCTAGGGACTTATACTTAACATAATGGGGCTGATGATCAGAGGGTGAGGACGACCACTAGGTACCAGGGAATTATATTTCACATAACGGGGCTGGCAATCGGAGAGCAGGAGGAGGAGGACATTTAGGCGCCAGGGAATTATATTTCACATAGCAGAGCTGGTGATATGGGGAGGGGGCCGCACTAGGCACCAGGGAATTATATTTCACATAATGGGGCTGCCAATAAGAGGGTGGGGGAAGGCCACTAGACACCAGGAAATTATGTTTACTTTAACAGGGATGACGATCGGAGGGTGGGGAAGACCACTGCATGCCAGGAACTGACTTTCTTTTAATGGGGCCAGGATTCAGAGGGTGCCACTAGACACCAGGGAGTTTGTGACTTCTATGGGACTAGGTAATCGGGGTTGGGGTGGAGCCTGTCACAGAGGCGCAAACCTGCCACCACTTCCCATACAAATGTGCCCATAATGGACATGCAAATGGCCCCTTAGCTCCTTGCATGCCCAATGGACTGATTTGCATGGGGCCTTCTGAATATCATGCTGGGAGCTACTGAAATGTAGAAACACACTGGCACTATCAGGTCTGGTGGTGCTGTTCCCTGTACTGTCAGGTTCCATTTCGGGGCAGTGCTACGCAGCTTAGTTCTGCCCCAACATGCTCCTGTACTCAGTCGGATAGTGCTGGTGTACTATCCAACGGAATATAGCATCTTCTGGGTTATGGGCAAGCACAGGGCAAAACTTTGCGCTCTGCTTTGCCCATTTTTGAATATCTGGGCCCCTGTTGTTTTAAATATTTATCATTTTTTTTGTATTGTGATATCTATGGCTGCTGGTTTCACTTGATTTACTGTAACATATGTAACTTAATATATTGTTTCATACTTGTGTGCTGTTCCACCCCCCAGGCCCTTCTTGTAAGTGAGCTGTGCACCATAGAGTTTATCCTTCAACAACAAATAAATACAAATTCAGTCATTTCAGCTTATGTTTCATAGAACCTCTGCACTTAGCCTCACCTCTTACCCTTATTGTCATCATGCATCCTCTGTTGTGCAGAGTTGAAAGATTGTTTTGTTTCATGTGCATGAGTTGGCGCCTAACCCTGGCTTCCCAGATGTTGACTGTAGTTGGTAGTTGCTTTCACAATGGCCAGATTTTACACCATTCTTGAAGCCAAAGGTGTGAATTTTAGGAAGACTAATGTTTTTTTCATATGCATGGCCTGACTATGGTGCAGTGTGCTTGGTGACATGGTCTTTGGCCCACCTCAGTACCACTGGTAGTGACTGGACTAAAAAAAATTGCATTGAGTTGACATTTATACACTGTTCATGTCCTGCATCCCAAAATACTTCACAGGCAGTTTATTTACACAGGATAGCATAGCGGAGATGCTGTATCTTATTTCCTGTGTGGTCTTGCTTCTGCATAGGACAGACTGATAATTCTCGATACTGTTGGTGCTGTGATTTTTTTTTTAATGATCCATGTTAACGTAAAAGTAGGATCAGGGTCCCATGAAGCCTATCTCCACTGGTTGCTTGTCTGCACCTAACATCATATAATCCTCCATTTGTGACATCATAGTCTGATCCTAAGAAGATAATTATGATGTAATTGGAGGAGGATTATGATGCTAAGTGTAGCTATGCAGCCAGAGCAGGAGGCTGGATCCTGGTTTCCTGTTCCAAGTACATAAATACAAAAAAAGCAGGGAAGATTTCTGTTTCAGATCACCTCCCGTTTCTTGTCTTGTAAGAGACCCTTTTCTTTATTTTGAGTTTTTTTCTTTAGATTTGAAATAAAGGAGCACTCCTTTAAATATGGAACTTGCCAAGTTTTTGTGACAGAGGTGAACTAAAGTGTAACAGACACTGATCTCTTGACCTGGTGGGACACTGGGGAACTTACTGCAGGCCACAAAACCCAAGCTCTAACATGGTGACATCTGGCAAGATAAAAAATGTATCAAAACAAAATTGAAAAGCAGGGATCAATTTGGGGGGTTTAAAAGGCCTGCATCTGCCAGCCAGTCGACACAATGGTAGGGCTACCCGCTCATGACTCCAGTGCCCCGTGTTTGTAGACGAACTTGGGTTGTCGGAGGGCTGCCTGTGGGAGGTGGACTGAGCATCCCAGAGGTCACTTTCCTCAAAGGAGGGAGGACTAGATGCCTTCATTGTAGTGATGCCAGTTGGTAGCACAGCAGAGTGGGAGGATGGACGTTGGTCAGGTGTGCGTCAGGCATACCACTGCACCTCTTGTATGCTGACATTCTTCAGGACCAGGTAAATGGGTAGATGGTGCCATTGTCTTTTGGATGCTGTGTTAATGTTTGGAATGTGGCACATCAGTTTATGGTGTGGCTACATTTTCTTGCTTCCAAACAGAAAAATGGCCCCGCCACCCATGACAACAGACCCCGTCGTATATCCAGGCCCCACACCACCACATTGGTGCCTCCTGACAAGACAGTGAGACTCCGGTAAATCCCCCTACCCTGTCCTTGCCTGGAGGGAATACCAAGGCTCTGTGGAAGATAGTGACCACAGGTAAGGGATGTAGGGGGTTGGGTGTGCCAAAAATAGAAAATACATGCATAATGAGGTATTAAAAAATATTTTAACATGAACTACTGATTCAAATGAAGATCTGTAATTTGCACTGCACTATACCAGATGTGTCAGTTGCTCTTGTCCTTGCTATTTAAAATTGCGCACAGATTCCAATTTCTGTATCACTCCACGTTGTCAATATTTTAGTGCCTCTTCGGGAGCCACTGGCCTCTTAAGAGTGTTGTTTGTCTGTGTTATTTCATAAGGAATTGTTAGGCCTGGTGCCTCAGGCAAGCAATCTTCCTTTTACATTAACTCAGTGTAGGGTACCCCCTCCTCCAGCAGCTTAAGCCTGGTGTTTTTCTGTTTGTGCCTTGTAGTGTAGGCTCAGCAAGAGTATTGCATTATCCAGTTTGTTTTTTATATTGTATTTTTACCCCTTTTTTAGGTCCCTCCATGCATCCTTGCCTCTGCTGGGAGGAGTGGTGTTCTGCTAACTGCTTGCTTTTGAGGGGTTAAGTTCTGATGATGCCCTCTTATTATTTTAATGTTGCTGGGTACCACCGCTGTGTGTTTCCTCTATTTTGATTTCATTGGATAGCGCCCTGGGGTGTTTCTGTATGGTGCAGCTGTTCACAGTCTTTTAGGGCTTGTGTTTCCCCTGTTTATTTGGGGCCTTGTGGCGCCACTGGAAGTGCATGTATGGGGCTGCTTTCATGTGATCTGGTTCTCTGCCAAAGGGCACACAGCTGGCATCTCCAGCTACTCTGTTGGTGGCTTGCCTGGGGGAGCACATGCATGGCACTCTGTCATCTGGGATGTGGCTCGTGGCTTCACCCCACTATTTGGCCACCTGCTTTGCCTTGGGGAGCGTAAGGCTCTGATGGCTGAGATGCTGATGGCGTCTTTCCTGCCATTGTTCGGTCACTTACCTTGGGACACACGTGCACCAGCATACAGACTGTAATCTGAGTTTCTGATCTCTACTGAACTAGGAAGTTCACACATGATTGTTCGACTGATGACGCCAGCATTCTGGGACAGGCCATGATCATGGAGCGGCAATTTTCTTTACATTTCTTTAAGTTCAGCCGGCCTTTTTGAAGTCCCTGTCCAGCGGGATTTGCTCAGTAGTGTCCAGGTTAGTGGCTACTTCCATTGTTGGATGGGACGGGACTGTCTCACAATTTCATGCCCTTCCCCAGTTCAGAGACCCAGTAGAGGGATAGTGTGTGTGTCCAGGAAAGGACACTTGTTGTGTTAAGCAGAGGCTTATGTTTACCCTGCACTTTCACAGTTGATGAGGTGACCCTCAGGTTGCGGTTGACTGACAGGTGGTGGGGGGGTTCGCATATATGGTCAGGTAAACAATATTTTCTGTTACAGGTACATTTTGTGATACCATGGCTTATCATAGACCAATAACACAAGCTGTAAGACCTACTGTGGGACACTAAAGTGATTCTACATCCATGGGGACCTGCTGTCTATACTGTGTAACCCAATTTAATACATAGAAACATAGAAACATAGAATTTGACGGCAGATAAGGACCGCTTGGCCCACCCAGTCTGCCCATTTCCCTACCTGATGGATAAGCTGCAGATCCTAGTTAACCAGCAGCCTACTTCTTCCTACCCCCAACCCCTAGAATTGCCTTATGACTGTCCCATGCATGCTTGAATTCCACCACTGTTTTGACTCACAACCTCCTCTGGAAGGCTGTTCCATACATCCACAACCCTCTCTGTGAAAAATACTTCCTTAAATTACCTCTGAGCCGCCCCTTCTATCTTCAAATTGTGCCCCTTGTTCTTGCACACCTCTTTTGAAAGATGCTACCCTCTTGACTTTGTTGATTCCCTTGAGGTACTTGAAAGTTTCTATCATGTCTCCTCTCCCTCCTTTCCTCGAGGCTATACATATTAAGCTCCTTAAGTCTCTCTTCATATGTCTTCCGGTGCAGACCCTGCACCATTTTAGTTGCCCTCCTGGACAGCTTCCATCCTGTCTATGTCTTTATGGAGATTGGGTCTCCAGAACTGCACGAGTACTCCAGATGTGGTCTCACCAGCTGTCTGTACAGAGGGATAATAACTTGTTTTCTACTGGTGATGCCTCTCCCATGCATCCCAGTATTCCCCAGCCCTCCTTGCTGCCCCTCACATTGCTTGCCCACCTTTAGGTCATCTGATATGGTACTACCCCAGGTCCCTTTCCATTTTTGTTGTTGTTAGTATCTCACCCCCATTGTGTACTCTTCCCTGGGTTTTGTTTCCCAGGTGCATTACCTGCACTTCTTAGCATTGAATCTAAGCTGCCATACATTTGACCATTCCTCTAACCTTGCCAAGTCCCTTCTCATCCTTTCCACCCCACCTTGTGCATCAACTCTGTTGCAGATCTTTGTGTCATCTGCAAAGAGACATACTTTTCCTTCCAGTCCCTCTGCAATGTCACTTATAAAGACATTGAAGAGGACCGGTCCTAATACTGAACCCTACGGTACCCCACTACTAACCCCCCTTTTTTCAGAGTGGACTCAATTTACTATTACTCTCTGTGTCCTATTCTTCAGCCAATTCTTTACCCAGGCTGTCATCTTGGGACCCACTCCCAGGCTGGCTAACTTGTATATTAATCTTTTGTGTGGGACTGTGTCAAATGCCTTGCTAAAGTCTAGGTAGGCCATGTCCACAGCCCCTCCCTGATCAACTACTTTGGTCACCCAGTCAAAGAAATCTATCAGATTTGTCTGGCATGACCTTCCCGTTGTGAATCCATGCTGCCTTGGGTCCTGTGCCCCTCTGGCCTCTAGATACTCAACAATTCTTTCCTTCAGAAGTGATTCCATCATTTTCCCTACCACTGAGGTTAAACTAACAGGTCTGTAGTTTCCTGCTTCTGCCTTGCTCCCACTTTTGTGAAGGGGAATCACATCTGCCCTCCTCCAGTCCTCAGGTACCACCCATCCTCCCATGATTTGTTAAAGAGGGTAGTCAGTGGTGTCACTAGTTCTACCCTTAGTTCTTTAGGAATGCTGGGATGAATCCCATCAGGCCCCATTGCTTTGTCCACCTTCAGTTTTAAGAGCTCTTTCAGAACCCTTTCTTCTGTAAATGGGCTGGTATCAACTTCTGTATCCAGAGTGTTTCTACTGTTTGTTTTAGGTACCTCCCTCTTCCTTTGTAAATACTGAGCAAAAATATTTGTTTAGTATCTCTGCCTTTTCACAGTCTCCTCTGCCACCCTTCCTCCCTTTATTAAGCCTCACTATCCCTCCCTTGGTCTTCCTTCGCTCTGATGTACCTATAAAGGTTTTATCCCCTTCTAACTGAGTTGGCTATCTTTTCCTCGGTTTGGGCCTTTGCTGTTCTGACTGCCTTTCCAGCTTCCTTTTGCTTTAACTGATACAGTTCTCTGTCCTGTCCTTCTGTGATTCCTTGTACTTCCTGAATGCTTTCTTTTTCTCTTGAACCTTCACTGCCACTTCC